>CM065384.1:33675000-33835000 GCA_033060915.1 Euryodendron excelsum | reverse complement strand
TCCTATGTACATGAACTCAATATGAAAAGAATAGTATGCTCCGTGTTCCCATTATTTTTGTTTTTTAAAACATGAAAAACGAAAATTTTGAAAACCATACCAAACAGTTGTTTAGTGGGAGAAAAATTAAAGTGTCCTCGCTTCACTCATCGAATTTATGATCTCACAGCGGAATTAGCATGAAACCGCCCCTCATTTTTGAATTCTTCACGACAAAATTACCAACTCCGATGTATTTTTTCAATGGATGGTAGGATCTTTGGCATGATCTGGGTTTTCAAGAATTGGAGTCTGTCACTATTTTTGTCTCTTAGAGAACTAATTTCAAATTACCTTATATTGTGTGAGAACTATGGAAGACCATAGAGTTCAATAATCATCACTTCTCTTCAAAATATAATCTCAAATCACAACAGAACTACGAAGAATACTTGGTTTTCTCGAGCAAGCAAAAGTTTGCTCAATTTAATTTTGGTTTATTCAAGCCAACATCAATTTATGCATCAAGCAATCTTCCCTAAAGTCCGGACTTCTGTAGGATGCTTGACTTTGCTTGAGCCATCTTTAAGTTTGCTTAAGTCAATTTTGAATCGAGCCAATATCCAGACATGTATCCATCCAAACCCTTTGAATCTCTGCATAAACTTTTCCTATGTAGTGCTTAAGCCATCTTTGTATTCACTAAAGCCATCTATTTTGCTTGATCCGTTTTCTATGTATTGCAAATCTTGATCAATCCATCTTTGATGCGAATCTTGTTGATCCTTCACCCACTTTGACTCCAATACAATATCAACATTTAAACACAACTCAGAGTGCTTGTCATGGAATTTTGCCAACAATAAAATCTCAAAAACCTAATACAATAATAAGTCCCGTGAACAACCAAAAAAAATAAAAAAAGAATTGCTGAGTGGGTAATTGACAAAACAGAAAAAAGGTTGGCCATATAGCAGTCCATGTGATGTACTGATGTAGTATGGGGAGAAAATAAAAAAATATTAATAATAATAACAGGGCACTAATCATGCACCATCGGATGATTACTTGTCCATCAAGTGCAAAATAAACTTAATCAAAATCCAAATAATCTGTACCCTAAATAATTCAACTATGTAATAATAAAGTAATGATAATGGCTCACCAAATAGTACTCATCTTCTGCCCTTCTCCAACTATGTAATTAAATAATATCGGGTCCCCAAATATTACTCATCTGATGCCCCTCTCCAACTATATAATTAAATAATATTGGCTCACCAAATATTAGTCTCTGGTGCCCCTTCCAAACTATATAGATCCTCTCCAACTATGTAATTAAGAACGCCCACAATTATAATCACAACCACTCCCCCAGTAAGTTACTTGCTTCTATTTAGAAAATAAGTAATGGAAATCCTAACATGTGTCCCATACGTTAGCAAGACCTAATAAGTAATAAGTAATAACTAACAAACATGTAGTTAAAGGCATTGGTTAGTATTTGCTTACATAAACTCTTCCAAAATTTTCAGCTTCCCCACTAAAAATGAAAGGTTTTCGCACGGCAAAACCTAGTCGCAAATACAACTGCCGTGGAAAGTGGTTTTTTGCTACCGAGCTTATAAGTTGTCGCATAAAATAAACTTTAGCGTAGGTTTTGCGACTGTGAGTTTGCCGTTGCAAAAGGCTATTTTTTGCGAAGGTTAACTAGCCGTCGCAAAATGATAAGTTTTTAGCAGTACCCCTAATTAGTCATATCTTATACATATTAATCACAGTCAGATTTAGGAAGATTAGATCTATTTCTCTCCCACATGCACACACAGAACAAGAAAGCATTAATGAACCATATATTACTTGTATTTTCTCTAATGGATACTAAACTCAAACATCAACTTGGTAGTGTCAATTTTTTTTCTTTTTTATGTTAACCAACACACGAGCACAAACAATTTATTACTCTTACCACTTGAGAAAAATAATATTACACATTTTCCATCTGTAAGAAAAGCAAAATGTAAGAATAATATAGTTAAGCTTATCTATAATTGATATCTACATCTTAAAATGTAAATGTATCTACAAATGTGAATTCAACAATTCAAGTATATTTATATAATAAAATAGGACTTTTTGAATCTTGATGGGACATTTGTCTTATGTGGCATACATTTTATATCCAATGAATGAGGTTTATTTCCACCTTTATTCAACGGCTTGGATCAATTTTGGGTGGATCTCACTCACTCAAAATCCTGCCCAAAACATCTCTGACATGGGCCCATTACCCAAAGAACCTGCCACATTTTACAACGTCCACCTGCAATCTCTTTGGTAACCCCTACTTTTGTTTGGCATGCAAGTTTAGTCAAACAAATCTCTATCATTTGGTTTGAATGGTTAGGATTTATTTCGTGCAAAATTTAAATGTTGTCATCACATTTGGTTTGAAAAAAATGTTAGTGTTTTTGAAATGTTTTACAACTATTACACATCATTCCAGCTCTCTCTCTCTCTCTCTCTCTCTCTCTCTCTCTCTCTCTCTCTCTCTCTCTCTCTCTCTCTCTCTCTCTCTCTCTCTCTCTCAGTAGTTATCCTATCCTCATCTCTTACTCACCAACAATCAAATTCACTCGATCTTTGCTGCGCCTTCTCCTTCTTCTTCTCCTGCGAGGAGCATCACTACCACGATGCTTGATCCACAACCCAAGTGTGACGATGATGCCGCTATCTTCTCTCTCCCCATTCTAAGGCCGCTACTTCTCCTCCTTTTACAACGTAAGTTTTTAGTTTTTTTGTTTTTATACGCAGCTCCATCTTTTAAACCTTCCGTTTATCTGAATGTATGTATGTATAGATGTTGTTTAATACCTGTAAAATCGGTTTGTGCATTTTCATACTCTTCTTCCTATCCCTGATCATCTGATCCTTTCCTTTGTTTTCTCTCTTTTGGCTTCTTCTGTTGTGTTTCATTTTTGTACAAAGAACTAAGTGGCCTATTGCTTTGACACCCTACAAGAGAGAAGGTCACGACACACTGTGCAACATGTAACCTTTTTTTTGTGGGTTTGTTCTTCAGTTATAGTGTTTGTGTCTTATGATGACAAGACCTTCATTAATAATGAGTCGCATTTCTGGATCCATTAACTATCCAAGAAGAACATCTGCCCCTGAGGTATCATTGTCAATACAACACATTGGGGTTTGATTTTTTATTTATTTTTTTTGTTTTTTTATTTTTTTATTTTTTTATTTAGTTATAGGTGAGGTAAAAGACGGAGAAGTGGATGTTATAAATAAATGTCTTTTGGAATGTGCATGAGTCTTCTCCTGAACAATGAACATCCATTTTCTTTTTCACTTTTTTCTTTCATTCCTTCTTCTTTTATTTATTTATTTTTTTTGGGATCTGGTTTGGTTCACCAAAATCAATGATATCATAAACTAATATTGCAATTCTATATCAGTCTGAGACTATAGATCAAAGTAACTCTCCTCATCACCATGAAATTTTTTATTTTGCTACTAGCTTAATTAACTCCGCAAAAAATGTGCTTTGACAAAAGAAGTTTTGTTTGTACAATGATATTGTGTTTCTATGTCTTCTTGGATGTAGGTTGTCATAAGATTGCATTACTAGTAAGATGGTGTTCAATATAGCTCCCAAAAGAAAGTGTACTCCAAGTGTTTGAAGAAAGTTTTCTAAGAAACAAGAACTGCAGCAAAAGCCAATTGTTTAATTGGATTTAAAACTCCAAGTAGACTTGACTGTATGTTTTATCTTCTTAGATTCTTTGAATGATTTCAAAGTTTGTTTTTCAGTTCATTGCTTGACATTATCTATCTTGACAACAAGAATTAAATTTAGCAATTGGTATATCTAAATGACTCCTAAGATTTTTGAAAATATTGGACACCTTCATATCTCATTGCAAAATTGATTATGTGTTTATACTCCACAACTTTCCCAGAAATACTCAAACTCATCAAATATATCTCATTGTAAAATACTGAACTTTACTGTAGACTTGCATTTATATGTGATATAATTTTTTTTTTTATCACTTGGATGTGTTTTTTTTTATTAGCTTGCTCAATTGGGCTTATGCTATTATCAGTGAATTTGCTTATGTTTTTTGTTTTTGTGTTGTTTTTAATAATGTTTTTAAGCTCTTATGTAGATTCTACTTCTCAACTTTGTATTCTACTGTTTTTAAGTTGTTGTTCAAATTGATTGTCCTTACAGGTGCGTGTATTCAAGCGTCCACATGCAAATTGCAAGTGATTAATGGTTGCCAAAGACATTGCTAGAACTTCTTGAAATGTGATGGTGTTATGCAAATAGTCTGTAGAAAAAATATACTTTGACTGATTCTTTTCATTCACTTACTTTTTTTTTTTTTTTCTTCTTCTTTTGCTTAAAACCCCCTTGCTTATAGTTAGTGGCATAAAAATAGAGCATCCTTATTTTGATGAAGTAGATTGCTGATGTATAAAGACTCCTGAAGTATGTGCAAGAGAAGGCCTTATTTTGACGAAGTTTATGATTTTTCCTGCAAGACTGCTAATAATGATGAAAACCTGTAATTGTTGCTATGCTGGATGGGGACTACTGGAACTTATACTTACAAAATGTTCTCTTTTGCCTTTTGACTCTTTCCATCCCAAAGCAAATTTGTGCTGCTAGTCACCATTAATTTTGTGAGGGAGTGCCGTAGGCATGAGTTATCTCTAGTCTATATATATATCGTAATTGTACAAATAAAATTTCATTATTTATTTTATTTTAAAAAAATTATAATTCAACTATAAATATTTCTACACGTCTAGCATCTTCGTGTTATTTCAATTACAAATATTTACATGTACAAAATAATTTCACAAAATTTTAAACATTGAAGTTCAATTTACACAAATGCACATAATACGAATCTGATGCTAGCATTATCTACGAATATGATATATGTATACATGTTCGTATGTATAAATTTTCTGGACAAGCATTTAATTGTGGTTACCAAAACATCCAAAATATGCATGAAAAAAAATAAGCACTACCAGTGCCATTGGAGAGTGGAGTTATGGAGTTGATTATAAGGCGAGCTTAGAACTGAGAATCAATGAAAGAAGGTAAGGTGCCTAGGTGTCCGAAAATAGATAAAACTAGTGTGAAATTATTCAACCTCTTTGAATTAATAGATCACAATATTAGCCGCGGCGACTCACCGCAAGGGCTCTTGATAAAAAGCAGTCGATACACCCTGCGATAGCCTAATACATCGCCGAGTTAATGCTGGATCATGATATTGTGAATTTAGGGCTGTAAAAGAGTCTAGCTAAAATAAGCTGAGTAGTGGGATGTTCAAATTTGATTTGAAAACCTTAACAAGTTTTAAAATATGTTTAAATTTTGTTTGTTTAACTTTTGAACCTGTTTTAAGCAAGTTTTAATTGTGCCAAATGTTGAAGAGTTTGATATACATTGTTTAGGCCCTTACTTAACAGCTTAAACTGTTAGGTCAAGTGGTGACTTAATATGGTATTAGAGCTCTGGTTGGTGAGAGGTCTTGGGTTTAAGTCTCTCAGAATGCATTTGTTCTTCGATTGCATTATGTTTCTCTCTCTTTCTGTATGTTGCATCTCCACGTGCAAGACAGGGTTGTACGTGAGGGAGGGTGTTGAAGAGCTTGATATGCATTGTTTGAGCCCTTATTTAACATGTTAAGTTTTTAAGTCAAGTAATGACTTAATATGATATCAGAGCTCTGGTTGGTGAGAGCTCTTGAGTTCAAGCCTCTCCAAATGCATTTGTTCTCCGATTGCATTATGATTCTTTCTATCTTTGTATATTGCATCTCCATGTGCAAGACAGAGTTGTACATGAGGGAGGGTGTTGGAGAGCGTGATATGCATTATTTGGGCCCTTACTTAATAGTTTAAACTTTTGGATCAAGTGGTGACTTAACATAGTATCAGAGCTATGGTTGGAAAGATGTCTTTGGTTCAAGTCTCTTCAGTTACATTTATTCCTCAATTACATTCTATTTCTCTCTATCTTTGTTTATTCAATCTTCACGTGCAAGGTGGGATTGCACGTGAGGGAGGGTGTTGGAGAGCTTGATATGCATGGTTTGGGTCTTTATTTAACAGCTTAAGTTTTTAGGTTAAGTGATGATTTAACATGGTATCAGAGCTCTGGTTGGTGAGAGGTATTGAGTTCAAGTATCTCCAAATCATTTGTTCCTCGATTGTATTATGTTTATCTCTATCTTTGTATGTTATATCTCCACGTGCAAGACAAGATTGTACGTGAGAGAAGGTATTAGAAAACTTGATATGCTATGTTTGGGTCCTTACTTAACAGCTTAAGCTTTTAAGTCAAATGGTGACTTAACATGGTATCAGAGTTCTGATTAGTGAAATCTCTTGGTTTCAAGTCTCTCCGTTGTCATTTGTTCCCCGATTGCATTTGTTTCTCTCTATCTTTGTATGCTGCATCTCCACGTGCAAGGCGGTGTTACACGTGGAGGGGAGGGTGTTGAAGAGCTTGATATACATTGTTTGGGCGCTTACTTAACAGCTTAAGGTTTTAGGTCAAATGGTGACTTAACACCGAACACGAGCCGAGCTCGAGTAACTTGAATTTTTTAGTGTATATAAGTTTATCAAGCTGAGTTCGAGCCGATCTCATAAACTTAACAAGTTTTAAAATATGTTCATGCTTGAATTATTTACATAACGAGTAAATTTCAAACGAGTCTTTAATGAGCCGGACGTGGGCCAAGTTTGAATATTGGGTTCGTTTGACCGCCCTAATTGTGATATCGTGTCACGTTCCTTTCGAGTCCATGTTGACTCAGTTGATGCATCGTGGTATCGGCCGAGACTTTGAGCCATATTCTCAAGCCGAGCCCAAAGTACATGTTAGGCCGGCAGGATTTCAATTGAGGTGCAATTAAGAACTAATGAGTGGTAAGCCTCAAGATAGTTATTGAAATAGATGTAACAAATAGCCAAACTGATATTTTTCTGGCTTTTTCAATGAAATGCTTATCCATATATATATGTCCACTAATAAAATTAGTAACAAAAAAACACAAAAAAAAATATAAACCACTGTAACTCTATGGTCAAGCACAAGAGCTTAGCAACAAAATAGATGCATGCACAGTCTAACAACTTGAATGATATGGACAAAATAATATAAACTGTGAATGAGTTAGATTATTAAATAAATAAATAAAGCATACCTGAAAACCGTTCTAGAAACCCTTAAAGGCCACTTATAGTGTAGATTTTATATCATTTGATAATTTCTAATTTATTATGCTTATCAATACAAACATCCAGCCATCACTTCTTCCATTGAGTTTACATAGTGGAATAGGATTCTACTTTCCATCCATACAACATGCAGTATTATTCCTTTCATTGAGCTTCTATAATGGAATATGACTCTACTTTTCACGAATCATGGGAAATTTTTTCCCAAATTTTAGGGGCAATTGCCTCCTTTGGACGGACTTGGCTCCCCTCTAGACTTTTATCCTCTTACTCCTTCAGAGAATAAATCTACATGTGTCATGTGTATTAATAATAGATTTAAAAGTGGGTACGTAATTATTAACACAAAAAAATTTAAGTTCGTTGTTCATTTTGAACTCTGAAATTATGACTAAACTAGGCAGATAACTAATAGTTTGTGGAGAGTGTTGAATATTTTTGTATACACATGACATCCTAAGAGGAGTTGGATGAAGGAGTATGGAAGATTAAGTCTGGAACAAAACCTTTGCGATGAGCATAAGATTGTGTAGAGACTAATGGGCCGGAATTGGCTAACTTTTGGAGTGGGGACTTCAGGAATTAATACTATCTATGTATTTGCTAAGACTCTCTGGCATTGACACATGATTTGGGGTTGAACAAGACTTAATATAGGTACTTATCAGATTTTATAAGTAAATATACATTTGAAACAATACAACGATAAATTTGAAATGGTACGCTAAAATGTGATTTGTTATTGAATTAGACTTATATAGGTACTGTCATATTATGTTTATCAATGTTATAAGTAGACATACATTTGAATGATATTACGATAAATTTGAAATAGTAAACTAAAATGCCCTAGTATAGGTACTATAATAATTACAAAAACGGTGTCTAGTCAGTACAAGATTAAAAACTATGATCTTAAAACGGTAGGTGAAGTTCCCAAATCGCCACCCTTATTGGGGCTGTGGGATGCATATTGGCCTCTGCCGATTTGCCTAAAGAAAAACAAAAAGAAGGGGCGGGGGCATATATATATATATATATATATATATATATATATATAGAGAGAGAGAGAGAGAGAGAGAGAGAGAGAGAGAGAGAGAGAGAGAGAGAGAGAGAGAGACATCATCAATGATAATTGAACTATGTTAATTCCGTAATTGGATTGGAGAAGGAGGCAGACAATTAAAAACATACATAGAAGGAAAATGCTAATCATCTTTAGAAAATTCTCTCTTCTTACAAATTTTTTATAAGAAAACTCTACTAAAATGGATTGGCAGTGATATTTTTAAAATTATGAACCAAAATAGTAAGTGTTTTGGTTTGAAATGAAACGACCACAAATAATCACATCATTTTATGTAAAAACTATATATAAAAATTCATTTGCTTTACTTAATCTTTTTATACAAATTGCATGGTATTGTAATTTGTACGCACTTAACAATACGATCATCAGAGGCAGGAGTAATGACTTGCTCTGGTGATTAACTTCATGGCATCCATCGTCCAATTTGAGAGTGTAGTATGTTCCACATTAAGAGTGTGATAGAAAATACGTTTTCATTTAAAATTTTTTTTTTTGTTCTCTGAAAACCAACTGTATAATGTACTTGGTTTCAATTTTGGTTAGTCGCTTTTCAAAAATTATACAGCATTAAATGACAACTATATAATTGAAAAAACAATAAACAGTTAAAAAGATGTTTCATTATCCTTAAATA
Source organism: Euryodendron excelsum (assembly GCA_033060915.1). Classification (NCBI taxonomy): domain Eukaryota; kingdom Viridiplantae; phylum Streptophyta; class Magnoliopsida; order Ericales; family Pentaphylacaceae; genus Euryodendron; species Euryodendron excelsum. Next base: position 33,826,010 of record CM065384.1, on the reverse strand, counting down.
AACAAACTCAGCCTAAATATATAGATGAGATGAGGTCAACACAGTTGGAAAATTTTCAACCTCATGCATTTTTTTTTATTCTATTTAAAAAAAAAGATATTTATTGTAAAATGATGTATTTTTGCACAAACACAAATTAGACCCTCACCTTGTCTATTGATTTTGAGTTTTAGTGATGTGTCAGCTACGAATAAAATAGAGAGGATGCGAATCGTTTTGTGTCTAAGGTGCCAAGTTATTCGTTTTAACGTTTCTATCATATATAAAATAGAATCGAAGTTTATTAATGCTTAGCCAAAAAATTATATTTTCTACTATAACAATTGGTAGTCCCAATGTCATCAGTAAACAAAGATTATTTGTTAATTATTAAGGCTTCGTACAATTGTGTTGTTTTTTTTTTTTCTCTCTCTCTTTTACGTCTTTTTTTTCTTTTTCTTTTGTAGACCCAATAAGATGACAAATATGTTTTAGTTGAAGGCGATAGGCAAAGGAAGACAAAAGTCTCTCTTGTAGTGATCTTATTTGGTAGAATTGTCATCCAATTAAGCTCTGTATATGAGGATGACTAAGTCACCGATTTGTACAGCGGGTGCGTGAATAGGAGTGGGAACATTTTTAGAGCCCGCGTATTTATACATATAAATAATATCTAAATATAAACATAAAAATATGTATTTTTAAAATTAATTTTTATTTTTCTGTGAATCCATTTCTTCAAAAATACCTAAATGTATAGCATTAAAATAAACAAAATAAACACAATAATCATAGTAGTCATTTTTTTTACTTAATTGTAAAAGTTTTTATGCAAACTCTCAATAATAAATATATTATTTTGTGTTTTAACACCATAACAATGCACTTAACAATCAACTATCAGTACAAAAACTAGATTAAAGAATTTGAACAAGCCAAGCGAGGCTCTTGCAAGGTAACCTTTCGGTTTTTTTTTTTTTTTTTTTGGTGGTCATGGGTTGGGGCAATCTAATGGAGTGGCCTTTGTCCACTAGTAGAATTACTCAGACGAATAATTTACTAGGAATCGTTTAAGCAAATATATAGCATTGAGAGAGAGAGAGAGAGAGAGAGAGAGAGAGAGAGAGATGGAAGATACAGTCGGGGTGTGGTTAGCATGGGTGATTGGAGTTGTGCCAGTAGTGGTTTGGCTCTTGTGGTTTTGGAACGATTTCTGGTATGTGTTCAGGAGTGCCGGCCGTAGCGGCACCAAGCTCCCACCGGGCCACATGGGTGTTCCTTTCTTCGGAGAGTTGCTCACCTTCCTCTGGTACTTCAAGGTTCTTCACCGCCCTGATGATTACATCAATTCCAAACGTCGAAAGTAAGAATTTTTGTTATATGAAGGAAATGAAGTTCTGAAAAAGAAAATTGTTAAATGTTCAAGTGCTCATATTAGTTATCTGATTTTGCTCTTATTAATTACCCTAGCTGTTACAAAATGTTCCATAGGACTTTTTTAACAGAACATAAATGTTTAATGGATATTTGTCTTCATATTTATACTTTCTAGATGCATATTCCTACTAAAAATCAAAAACCAGCACCCAAAAAACACTTATTTTTGGTGTCTTGGTGTAAGTAGCTTTATAACTTTCACCATCCCTTGAGATTATCTTACTGTACTTGGAAGAAGAAGAAGAAGAAGAAAACAAAAATGAGTAAATATATATTTCTGATAATTTGATAAGTAAATATTTTTTTCCTTCATGGTTTTTTTTTTCTTTTATTTTTAATGCTTTGGCCTCATTTCAGAATTTAAATCCATAAACTTGTCACTTGTGTTCTACGATCAGGTACGGTGATGGAGTAGGAATGTACAGAACTCACCTCTTCAGATCACCGGCCATCATAGCATGCTCACCATCAGCCAACAAATTTGTCTTCCAATCAGACGGTAGCTTTATCCTCGAATGGCCAACGGTTGGTATCGTAGGCGCCAATTCCCTGGTAGCAGTTCAAGGAACAGCACATGCAAGGCTTAGAAGCTTTGTCTCGAGAGCCATCAACCAGCCTGAAGCTCTCCGTCGGATTGCACTTATGGTCCAACCCCGAGTGATAGCTGTGCTGCAATCATGGGCCCAGAAGGGTAGAATAGTAGCACTTACGGAAGTCAAGAAGGTAGCATGTCTAATTTTACTCGTGTTATCGAAACTTTTATTTCGTGTCGGCGACCGTACAATTCAGTTTGTCTTATATTTATTCATTACAAAACGCAGGCCATTGTGTTGGAAAATTCTTAATGGGAAGTAAATGTTATATTTAGATATTGAAATTCCGGTTTCGATTCCGATTTTATTTTTCGTGTTTTTGAAAATAAAAAAATTAAGAAAATCTTGTTCTTTTTGTTTTTAAAAAGAAAAAAAATGAGATTATCAAAAATACCGTCGATTTCATTTTGAATCAAAACGATTTAGAAAATTCAAACAATACCTTTGTAAACTGGGATGTTTTCTAAAAAAATTTTTCAAAAACAAGTTCCAACTTACCAAACATGGTTTCGATTGAAACAGTTTTTAAAACAAATCTACTAAACGTGGTTTCGTCGAATTTCAAAAAATAAAAACCAAAACTGTAACTAAACGAATGTACGTTCCATTTTGTTCACTAACTTCTCGTTTTTCGTGTTCTTAAAAACAAACATGTTATAAATTTTTTGTTTTTCATGTTCTCATAAACAAATATAGAACTATAAAAAATATCATCATTTTTCATACAAAACTAGTTCCGAAAACTCAAAAATATCTTTTTATTTTGTTCTTAAAATTGGGGTGTTTGTTTGAAAGATTTCTCGAAAAAGGTACCGGAACTGCTATACCAAACATGGTTCTATTACTAATTTGCTAAATATTATTTTAACAAATTTTTAAAAACAAAAATAGAAAATAGGAACCAAAATATTAACCAAATGAAGATAATTTGATTTTCTTGTTGGGTTAGGATCATTGATAAATATAGTTATATTAAAAATAGTATTTGTTTGACTCTATACCCATAAAAGATAATATGCATAAATAATTTTAATTCTTTTCTAAATTCTTTTCCTCTGATAAATTTAAGATTCAAACATAGGAAAAGTATTAATCAAATGAACTTTGATTAATGTCGTATGAAATGTGACTTATTATATGGTTGGTTTCAAGTTGTAACTGACTTGTAATTATACCAGGATAATTGCCCTCTCTCTCTCTCATGCAAATTCTCGTGACTAGGAAAGATAAAAGTGTGTATTATCGAATGCTTGCAGGTGACATTTCAAAATATTGGCAAGTTTTTTGCAAGCTTTGAGCCAGGGCCTGTTCTGGAGACCCTTGATGAGTTGTTCAGGGGCATGGTTCATGGTGTTAGAGCTTCTCCTATCAACTTTCCCGGAACTGCTTACTACCATGCTCTCCAGGTCAATTACAAAGCTCTGAAGCATACCTTTATATATGTTCAAGTTGTCCAAAATTTCCTTTATTTAATTCCTACTTCTCAGACATATACGGAGAAGTATTTTATTCCCATTCATATGCAACTTGAAATTGGTTTTGGCCCTTTATACAAGTCATGCAGCTATCTTGTATCGTTTAATTTCTCAAAGTCTAAGTACTTTTTGAAAATATGAGAACTTACGTAGTAAATAAGTTAACATAACCAAAATAGAATGAAAGTATTAAGGCCTTTTAGAGCATCTCCAATAAGCTATCTGTAGTGATTCCCTTAGGTATTTTAGAGTCAAATTAAAAAAATGGTCCTCCACTCTTTATATGTATTTTTATTTTAGCGAGTTTTATTTTGATTCTCCAAATATAGATAGACAAAAGTGACTATCTGAACTTTAAATATTATTATTTCACAATTTCTCTCTTTTTCTCTCCTTTTTTTTTTTTTTTTTTCTCCTTTCTTGGAGTGAGTTTTAAAAACAAATAATTTATGAAGTGGCTGTCTAACTTAAATAGAGAATGGACTTTTCTAGGTATATATTTTGATTAGCTATTTTAGAAAGTAGTGTTGGAGATATTCTTAGAAGCAGGTTTGATTTAGTTAAAATGAAACATATGGTTATAATAGTATAGGTTATATGAAAATTTATAATTTTGCAGTGTCGTAGGAAAGCTGAAGCTATCTTTAGGGAGGAGTTGGAAAGGAGGAAGAAAAATCCGGATGAATATGAGAACAGAAACGATCTAATGAAGGGGTTAATGGAGTTGAAGGATGATGAAGGGAAGAAATTACGCGACGTTGAGGTGGTAGACAACATGGTCAGCCTTGTTGTTGCAGGCTACGAATCCACTTCCACTGCAATAATGTGGGCTCTATATTATCTTGCTAAGTACCCCAGTGTTCTCCAAAAGCTTCGAGTATGTCTGAAAAACTTGGTTATGGATTGAACAATCTGCTCCCCTTCTCTCGGTTCTCATTCTTTTTCCTCCTCCTTTTTTTTTTTTTTTGGCAGGAGGAGAATATCCCTATTAGCAAGAAGAAGAACGGGGAACTTATTACAAGTGACGATATTTCAAAAATGAAGTATACAAACAAGGTAGGTAATCACCAATAAGTTGCGGTTAGTTGTCGGTTTTTTTCCACTGGGATTCTTATAATTTTGTCAAATTGAATTGAGAGAAGCGGTTTAGTACAAAATTCAGCACCCCCACCTTTTGATGATTGTCTCTCCGTCTCCCTCTCTACCTACCTGGCTTACAGCAAATTATTATATATTTGCCTCAATTTTATGATTGATGCAGGTGGTTGAAGAAACTATAAGATTGGCTAACATTGCAGCAATTGTTTTTCGAACCGCTACCAAAGATGTTGAATACAAAGGTACAAAACCAATTTTTTGTTTGACCAAGGCTTCAACATCATCTTCATAATAATTACTACTTTCTAAGTATGTGTCTTTCAGGTTATAAAATTCCGAAAGGTTGGAAAGTAATGCTTTGGGTTAGATACCTTCACACAGATCCAGAAAACTTCACTGATCCTATGTGTTTTAACCCAGACAGATGGGACGTAAGTACCCATATCCAACTCACTTAGAATATATATATATATATATAACGTCATCTGTTTTGTTACTGAATGTACCATTTACTTATCTAGCAACCAGCAAAGCCGGGAACATATCATGTATTTGGTGGGGGATCAAGAATTTGTGCAGGAAACATGCTTGCTCGCTTACAACTTTCTGTTTTTCTTCATCATTTGGCAGTGGGATACAAGTAAATGATCAACCTAGCTTGTCATTTGAACTATTTTTTTTTTAGTGCTTTTCAGCATTTTAATCTAACAGAGGAATAATTGATGCATGGTTTTATGAAAATCTCAGGTGGGAACTGGTCAATCCCAATGCAGAAATGACTTATCTTCCTCATCCAAAACCAGTTGACGGAGTTGAGATTGCCTTCAGCAAAATCGAAGCAGCACAGTGAAGCAACTGTGTATTTGTTTTCAAGCTAGCTAGTTGCCTTGTTTTGTTAGTATCTTTCAGATTTTCATAGTATATGTCTGATATGCTAATTAGTTTATGAATATCACCGGCCTTGAAGGCCAAGTGGAATCTGGTTTGATCCCTCAACTACGATCTCATGAGCTCAAGCCACATCGATGTCTTGCATGGCAATGCCAATGCCTATGTGTAAATGTGGGTTATACTTTCTACTAGACTTGAGAAACTCAACTCATGTCCACGAACTCGTCTAATTTTACTCATTTAAAACCTATCAAAATTCATCCAAATTTATGAACATGCTTAATTGGATTATATCATGCAAGTCTAATTAGAAGTGGGTTTAAATAGGTTGGACATAGTTTTCCATTAGACTTGCTAAAAAAATGATAAAAAAAAATATTGACTCAAAAAATAATTTATTTATTTATTTTTAAAATAAATATTCTTTCCTTCTCCTCCCTCCTAGGCCCACCACTGCTGCCAACCACCACCACCCACCTCTAACATTGCAGCCAAGCACCACCACCACTCATCGCCGCCGTCGAACACAATCACCACTCACCATCACCCATCGCCATAGCCAACCACAGTTGCTCCACTCAGTGTTGCCCATAACCACCACAAACACCCGTCATTACATGTGAAACTAATAAAAAAAATTCTTGATCTCTTAACTCCCTCTCTCATATATATTTTTGTTTATCTTAGTAGGAGGGGTTGAGATTCATTTGTTTGTTAGGAAATTATATCTATCATATTATATATTTATATATATGCATGTGTGTATATATATGCTACAAACCTTAGAACGACCTCCGACCATCAGTTATGTGAATAGGTGTGGAAATAGATGTTGAATATAGAGTAATCTGTTTGTATAAGAGGAGTTCTGCCTGACTGTCCTATATTATACAGTAATTAATAGACATTTGTTCCAAAACTAATTTCCAGCCTGATTTGGCTCTTTTCCAATCTCAGTCCGTGATAAGACTGACATATACGTACATATATATATATATAATATATTAGTGTGCAGCACTAATGAACACCAACATTTAGTTTAAAAAACTCACCAACAGGTAGTTTTTTTTTTTTTTTTTTAAGTAAAAGAAAAAGGGAACTAGGTCTAGTTGGTAATAAACACTTTGAATTTGGAAGGAACAAAGCAAGCTCGTTTAATTATTTAAATATAAAGCTACTACTTGCTTTAGATAACATAAAAAATGAATATAACAGTGAAGGCATGGATGATGATGCCTGCAATTGCATGGGATCAAGAATCATAAGATACAACAAACAAAAAGAAAGAAAATGCACTATAATTTTTACATGAATAATACTTTTTAGAAGCAGACAAAAAAAGACCTAAATTATGCAAAAAAAAAATAAATAAAAATATTGTAAAAAAATAGCAAATCACATGAATTCAAGTAATATATAAATGGGCTAAATTTGGGTCCATGGATTTATATTGACCCGTTATTAACCTGCGCATATTCAACCCGTTTGTTTATTAGGCAGGTTTGTATTGAACTCATTTAAGCCTATCCAAATCCGCCCATTTGTCATTCCTACTTTCTACCCAGTACTCGTGCACTTTACATAAATCTCATATGAGGTTCTTTAATTTTATTTGTAACAACTAAGACTATAGAGCTTTGCTCAAGCACATGACCTTTTTCGAAAGGGTAAAAATATAAATTCTAACCCTTTTCTAGTCCAAAGACTCACGCGTATAGAACGCAAGTCGGACTTGGCTTTTACATGAGGCCTAGTTAAATTATATACACCACACGATTTATTACACTAATGATTTTAGAGTGAATAAGGAAGAATTTGTGTTATATTAATAGGAAAGTTGGATTATACATATTTGTTCTTTGAAAAAAAGTCATTTGCTTGTTTGTACTTTTTTTTAAACAAAAGCTGGCATATGGTTGAAAATACAACAAATTATAAGTGTAAGCAGTGGCGGAACCAAAAAATATTTCCAAAGGGGCAACAGTCAATAAAACTGAGGAAATTTTATTTTCATAATCAATAATAGGCCAATATGGTACTTAACTTCTATATATACGTATAATATGTGTATATAATCTTAAATATATAATGAGATTTGTAATGCAAAATAACTATTTAAGTGGGGCATTTATAATTTTTAGAGGGGCAAATTTGAGAAGTATTTCAGGAATCGTTAGTTAAAATGAGACTCCTGAAAACTTGAGGGGGGACATTTATAAATTTTAAAGGGGGCAAATTAAAAATTTTGTCAAATTTACAGACAGAAATACAATTCTTAAAAACTTGATAGGGGCACTTGCCCCCTCTGGCTTACATTGGCTCTACCTATGAGTGTAAGAAGTTAATTGTTAAAAATAAAAATAAAAATCCTAAAATGATATTTAATGTAAAGTGTAGGCTTGTAAAGTGCTATTAACCTAATATAAATATAGCAAAATGATGTTCTTCCAAAAAAATTGTACAAAAAATTTTGATGTGACAATGACATTTTTGTAATTAAAAGATATTATAATGCGTGTTTTGTTAAAAAAATAAGGATAAAAATTTTCTCAACTCCTCCTACCATGTGTACGTAGCAGTATACCGTGTTGCCACATATTAAAATTGTATTATTAATCTTTTTAAACTCTTCCTAGATTTTAGACACCCTTCACGGGGTTGCTATATCTATAACAGAATATTCAAATAAATTTACACATATAACTACATAGTCAAATAGAATGCTGCCACATTAGGTATGTAAATTCGGTCCGAGGCCCATGGGCTGCCCGAGTTCGATTTGGGCCTAGCTCAGCCCAAGCCCGAGAACCCTATGGGCGGGCCTAGGCCCCCTTCTAAAACCCCGAGCTTGGCCCAAGCCCAGCCCGCAAGCCCAAGCCCAAGCCCATAAACCCCCTCCCCCCAAAACAGCTTTTTCCCTTTCAAATTTAATTTGATTTTTTTTTAAACACCCTTCACCCATGCCCGTGACCCCTCATTTTCAAATTTATTTTTCTTAAGCACATTTATTAATTTTATAAATGTAATTGTATAAATAATTTACCTTAGTAATTCTTATTAATTATATATAATAATAAATGTAAGCGTAAAGTTTTTTTACATAAATTCAAAAAAATTAAATATATATAACCTTATAAATAAATTTATAATTCATCGAATCATAGTGTATAATTTATTATAACTAAATTTATTAGTTTCAAAATCACAATGCTACAAAAAAAAAAAAAAAAAAATGGACCAAAGTCCGAGGTTGAGGCCCAAGCTTGCGGCTTGACCCGAAGCCCAAGCCCAAGCCCAAGCCCAAGCTCGTCCCAAGGGTTGTGGGCTGGGCTTGGGCCTTTTCCTTCACATTTTGACCCGGCCCAAAAACTTGCAGGAGCCCACAAAACCCAACCTGAGCCCGATGGGCCACAGGCCAGGCCGGCCCGATTAACATCCTTATGCCACGTACACATGATAGGAGAAATTTCTCCAACCTAGGTTGAAAGAAATCTTTATCCTAAAAATAAAAAGCTCTCCTTCAGTCACGTTATCCAATATATAATTTTCGTATGACTTTTTTTGGGATATAAACCAATATCCATAAATAACAGTAGCTTCTGAATATCACTCTTAAGTTGTTGAAGAGGTAGAGCTCGACTGCAATCATTTTGTGGTCATCACTCAATGTTGGTCTCGTCAATGCAGGATGTTAGGAGGAAGAGAGACCACTTCCACAAATTGGTTGCTCTCTTGTACAAGTTTGCATTCTCATGTTTGAGCGTCCTAATTTTTTTCATTTTATTAAACAGTTGGATGAATCATACTAATTATTATGCAAATCGCCCATTATTGTCGTGGAAAGACTATAAATTACCAACCATTTTTCAGTTTCTACCTAAAATGTTTAAGCCAATTACAAATTTTCCTCTCCGAATCCTTTTCGTTGTAAGAATATTTTTCTCTAGATGGGATAGTTTCACAAAATTTTCACTGTTTTTTTTTTTTTTTCGTAATAAGGATCCCCAGCTGTACTTTGTATAACTGAGTAAATCAGCAAACTCCGGGTGTGAACACCATCCCACAAAGGCATGTGCACCAGGTTAGTCCAAGCAAAAGCCTGTGTGAGTGTTTTTTGAAAAATGTAAGATGTAAAAAAATATTGCTTAGCAGAGGTATCTGTGGAGCTATCAGCTATTAATTTTTTTTCTCTCTTGGATCACAGTTTTTTTTCCCCCCCATGTTTTCGAAGTTATAAATTAACCTTACTCAACCCAACTAATAAGTATTGATGATGTAGTGAATTTGTACGTTCTTCCCGATCTCCGATGCGAACGGTTGAGGAGATGAATCCTCCTGCTTAGGACATCGGCGTGGTACTTACCAAAGACACTCTAATGCCAAAGTTAGACTAGAAATAAATGAGCAGAATAACAATGCTCAAGGGTTGATGTGTTTTTGTATATCTTTGGGAGAGGATGACTCCGCTTTCTATAGAAATGTTGGCAGGGAATGTGGATCGGATTGCAGGCACACTAATGGGAGAGTAAATCGTGCCCTTGAATTGTGCACCAAGAATCGTGGGAGAGTGTCATGGCCCCACGTCGGGCTTCATAAGTCATGCCCCCAGTCGTAGACGTAACCATCCTAATCATGGGATAATGGGGGCTGATATTCATGTGAGGATCTCGGGGTGCCTTAATGGCGGTGCCTGGTGTACTGCTAGAGGTCTGCCCTTCCAGGTTTATTGGCAGACCTGGTCCGAAAGGGAGCTCGAGGGTCCGAGTCTGGAGCCGTAACCCGAGCTTATTGGTTCCATCCATTGGGGGGCTGACCAGTTATACTTGTTGTATTATTAGATGCCCCCAATTCTCTTAGCAACTCGGGTCAGCCAATGGGAATTCCAAAGAGTCACGAGGCGCCGCCCCTGAGGTGTATTTATGGCACCGTAGAACCGCATGATTACTATGCCTGCCGAATCGACGCGACCCTTGGTATTTGTTCCACGTGGTTTCGTGGGGTTGGCCCCGTACATCAATTGGACATTACCACCATCGGCTGTTTGATCTAAGAACCCTGGGCAGATCCACGCAGTTGATTTCGAAAAGAGAGGGCCTATAAAACCTTAGCAGTTCACCAAAGGGCCTCCCCATTTTGCACATTTCCTTCGAACTATATAGTGAGTGGTCCTTTTACCTTCTTCCGCCATTGTTGGCTGTTCGAAGTAGCTTCAAACCTTCCCTCCTATCTTTATACTCGTTAAGGTACTTCGTGCGTGTGTTTATGTTTTGGCTTCTATAGAAAGCTATCTGGTACTACTAATGGAGAGTCAGGGCCTCATATCCTCTAGGGTTTATAGGCAACCCATCCTTTGTTGAGTCTGTGTATTGGGGCGTTTTATAGGCCTCCAGATCCACTTTCGTAACCCTACGCGAAATAGAAGACCCTAGGATCATGAACCCCCACCCAATCACCTTATCATCCGGTTTCGAGCGTACTGCTTCAATGGATTTGGATAGGGTTAGGCCAGACAAGGCTTCGAGTGCCTCCACGAATTACTCTAGGGCAGACATTGAGGATGTTACCCAAGAGGTAAGGCCAAGGAGGGCAAGAAGCCATGTAGCCATTGTGAACGCCTTTGAAGTTACCCCCGTGGTAGTGGCCGAAGTTGAAGTTGGGTTGCCCTTTGGCCCAGACTGTAGGCACGAGGCGAGGCACATAGCCTCCATCTTAGACGGGGCGAAAGTGAGAAATCTTTGGTCTACCTACTAGTTCCCGGCCTCCATGAGCTATAGAGTTCTTGGGAGCGAGGATAAAGCGTGTCTCCCTCGTCCTGGGGAGATCGCGGTGTACGAGAGTGCACTGACCGGGGGGCTAAGGTTTCCCATTGCTCCTCCCATTAGGGGAGTCTTGAGCAGGGCCAGGATAGCTCCCGGGCAGCTCATGCCCATCTCATGGCGCATACTTGTGGGTTGTGCAGCCTTATAGCAAGCCGTTACCGACAAGGAGGAAATCTTGACCCCTAAGGACTTCTTTTTTTGTTACAAAATAACTGAGAGCAAGAGCTCAGGCTGGTATTAGTTCTCGGCTTGGGAGGGTCATGCAACAATGATAACTGGTCTCCCAGTCTCCCACAAGTGTTGGAAGGAGAAATACTTCTTTGTTTACAGCGAGGGCATGGAGATTGCCCACGGGGAGGATGTGACTGACTAGACCCCTCGCATACCCAGGCAATGGGGTAGACCAGGTAGGAAGGGTAACCGCTTTTTTGTGCTTTCATGCTTGGTCCCTTCTTAAGGCAGAGGTCTGACCATTATCCATTTTTCTTTTACTCAACACGCCTTATATGTTGGAGGATGAGTCGAGAAAAGATCGGGTAGCGAGGGTGAGGGAGCACCCAGTCAAGAACTGGGCGCCCCCTTGTAGCTGGTGAGAGTTTGGCTGCCTACCTCTTAGGTCTAGACCCTTCCATCGAAGCCTTTCGCGCTGAGAAGAGTGAGTTTAGTATGTCTGTTGCAGCTGCTTTCTAATACGACTGCATTGACCCCCGCCTTGTGTGTTTTGCAGGATTAGAATCCAACATGGGCTTTGATAAGAGGAGTATGGGGTCCTCTGCCAAGAAGAAATTTGAGAAAATGGAGAGGGCAAAAGCTGCTGGAGAGAGACCTAGCAAGTGCCCTCAACCCAGCTCAAGGGGCAAGACCGTTAAGCCCTTTCTTGACAAAGGCCCTACAGCGGTTGGCCCACCCAAGGGAGCCAAGGCACCTCCTGTTGCCCAGGCACCTAGTCAGTCCTCCAGGTCTGGTGTTGACATGCATCCACCTGCTGCAACAACACCTATGGGCCAGTCGCCTCCAGCTCAACCGGACGAGCCCCTCATTGTGGAAGACCTCCAGGCTGCTTGGGAGAGGATGCATAAATTCATCTGTATGGAGGACGTGAGCCCCTTTGCCAACTGGAACAACGCCCAACTGACAAAGAGTATGAACCATGATGCTGTCAGGGTGATGCTTCTAGTTAAACTTTCTTTTTCATCTGACTGCTCTGATTTATTGATACTGATCTACCCATCCCTTTGCATTTGAATGTCAAAGCGCACTGTCTGTCTACCCGCTTGAAGGCGAAGACGACTGAGAGCTCCAAGAAAGGTCAAGTCATCGAGACCTTAACCGAGACTATCAGTGGTCTGGAAAAAAAGGTCAAGAACGCTGAGGAATTCAAGGCAGTCGCTGAGGCAGAGAAGACTGTCGTCTTAGACGAGTAGGCAGATCTTAAGAAAAAGGTTGAGGCATTGACCTTTGATACTCAGGCCTTTAAGACCGTCAAAGACTCTTTGACCTTGAGGGTAGCTAAACTAGAGGGGCAACTCAAAAATGCTCAGGAGAGGGCTGTGGAGGATTTTAAAGCTGGGGCAGCCTTTCAAGATGAAGTCGACGAGGCTTGCATGGAGGGTTTCGTTGATGCTAAGGTTGCAGTAAAGAAGGTTTTCCTAGACCTGGACTTCTCTGCCTTGAAGCCGTCTGAAGACACTACCTCCCAGGTGCCTGGTGGGGAAGACCAGACCCTTGAAGCAGAAGAAGAGGATGATGCTCAATCTTGAACTTGTCAAAAGACCCTTGTAGATTTCCCCCCTCCTTCTCTCTCTTTTTTTTTTTTTGCCTTTGTAATTGTCTTCTATTAATGAAAATGCCTTTTTGCCTCTCATTTGTGCTCTCTTTTTTTTTTTTTTTTAAAAAAATGCCTGTGATTACCTTCGTTGACTTGACTTGTAGGTCCGTGGGACTGACCAGGTGGGCTCAGTGGCCTTATGATTATCTAAGCCAATCTGGTCAGCTTCTTTGACTTGACTTGTAGGTCCATGGGACTGACCAGGTGAACTTGTTAACCTACTTACCTTTCGGACAGTCCAGGCTCCATAGCCTTGCGGACTTTTGGCTTAGTTTGGTCAATCTTAGGGATTGACCAGTTGGGCTTAGTAGCCTTGTGGCCTTATAGCTTATCTGGTCAGTCTTGGAGATTAACCAGTTTGGCTTAGCAGCCTTGTGGCCTTTCAGCTCTTCTGGTCAGCCTTGGGGACTGACCAGTTGGGCTTAGTAGCCTTGTGGCCTTTCGGCTTGTCTGGTCAGTCTTGGGAACTGACCAATTGGGCTTGGTAGCCTTATGGCCTTTCGGTTGGTCTAGCCAACCTTGGGAACTGACTAGTTGGGCTTAGTAGCCTTGTGGCCTTTCGGCTTGTTTGATCAGTCTTGGGGACTGACCGTTTGAGCTTAGTAGCCTTGTGGCCTTTCGACTTGTTTGGTCAGCCTTGGGGACTAACCAGTTGGGCTTAGTAACCTTGTGGCCTTTCGGCTTATCTGGTCAGCCTTGGGGACTGACCAGTTGGGTTTAGTAGCCTTGTGGCCTTTCGGCTTGTCTGGTCAGCCTTGGGAACTGACCAATTGGGCTTACTAGCCTTGTGGCCTTTCGGCTTATCTGGTCAGTCTTGGGGACTAACCAGTTGGGCTTGGTAGCCTTGTGGCCTTTCGGCTTGTCTAGTCAATCTTGGGGACTGACTAGTTGAGCTTAGTAGCCTTGTGGCTTTTCAACTTGTCTGGTCAGTCTTGGGGACTGACCAGTTGGGTTTAGCAGCCTTGTGGCCTTTCGGCTAGTTTGGTTAGTATTGACGACTGACTAGTTGGGCTAGTTAGCCTTGTGCTTCATAAGCCATACGAGTAGAAGATCATTTTGGGGGCCTCGAAGAGCAAAAATTTCATTAATGTATGATGGTTATATCAAACACAGTACTTCTTCAGGTGCTCAGCATGCCAAGGGTTGGGGAGGTCTTTGCCGTCCATTCTTGTTAACCAGCAGGTCCCTTTTCTGGAGAACCCCTTAACTTTGTATGGCCCTTCCCAATTTGACCCGAGTTTGCCGTCACTAAGTTTCTTGGTGGACTGATTGACTCTCTTAAGGACCAGATCTCTTGCTTTAAACGCCCTAGGTTTTACTCTGGTGTCATGATATCTGCGCATCCTTTGTTGATAGGCAGCTACTTCTATGGCTGCTTGCAGCCTTCTCTCCTCAAGTAAATCTAGGCTCACTTCCAAGGCTTTGTTGTTGGCCTCCGGTTCGAAGTATTCGACCTTGGGACTACGCAGACCTATCTCCACCGGGATGACCGCTTTGGACCCAAATGTTAGGGAAAAAGAGGTGTGCCCGGTTGCCACCCTCTTTGTCGTTCGGTAAGCCCACAAAATGTTTGGAAGCTCCTTAGCCCATAAGCCTTTCGCCTTCTCCAACTTCGCCTTGATAATGTTAAACAGGGTTCGGTTGGTGACTTCTACTTGGCCGTTGGCATGGGGATACTCTAGAGAAGAGAAATGATGGCTGATCTGTAGGTCTGAACACATTTAACCGAACTGGCCATCCTTGAAGTTCTTCATTTTCTACTCAGTGATGGTGGCAACCACTTCAGCCTCAACCCACTTGGTGAAGTAGTCTACAGCCACCATCGCGAACATGGTCTGACCTTTTCCCAAAGGCAAAGCCCCCACTATGTCAATGCCCCATTGGGCGAAAAGCCAAGGGCTCTGGATGGGAGTCAGCTCTTAGGGCGGCTACCTTGGGATGTTAAAAAATCTTTGGCACTTGTCAGATTTTCTTACAAAGTATTGGGCATCCTTTTCCATTGTGGGCCAGTAGTAGGCTGTTCTGAGAAGCTTCTTGGCCAAAGCTCTCCGTCCTGAGTGGTTGCCGCAGACCCCTTCGTGCACCTCTCTCATGATATAATCAA
Organism: Euryodendron excelsum; assembly: GCA_033060915.1. Classification (NCBI taxonomy): domain Eukaryota; kingdom Viridiplantae; phylum Streptophyta; class Magnoliopsida; order Ericales; family Pentaphylacaceae; genus Euryodendron; species Euryodendron excelsum. Next base: position 33,810,786 of record CM065384.1, on the reverse strand, counting down.
CATCTGTTTTTCCTACACACCTTAGGGTACTGTGTGTCCCCTTTTATACAAAAAGCCGTTGGTAAGAGTGTACTTGCTGGCTCTGTACTGAATTCTTTTGGCCACAACGTTGTCCTCTAGTAAGGATCCTTGCTCCAAGTAGTTTTTGATTGGCGTTGCCCACTCTACTTGCTGTTCTACCTGGTGTATTTCTGGGCTCTGAATACTTGGCGAATTCAGCACCTTCATGGGGACTCCTGGGTCGTCCTCTTGAGATAAGGCTATCCTGGCCAGTCAATCTGCCTCCTCATTCTGCAGTCTTAGCATTCTTTCTAATAGTATTTTGGAGAATTTTCTAGCCAGGCTCTTGGCCATCTTGCAATACTCATGCATCTTCTCTCCCCTGGCCTCATATTTGCCTTGGACCTGTTCTACCTCAAGTTGAGAGTCGCTGCACACCAGGATATGCTCTGCCCCCATTCGTCAAGCCATTCGGAGGCCAACTATCAAGGCTTCGTATTCAGCTTCATTGGTGGAGGCAGGGAATGTGAACTTGATAGCGTATTCGAGTTTGTGCCCTTATAGTGTGACAAGGATGACCCTTGCCCCACTTGCTTTGTCAGTGGAGGAGCCATCAACATTGAGTACCCAATGAGGCTCGAGGGAGTTGTCAGTAGGGTGGGTGAATTCGGCGATGAAGTCTACTACAGCCTGCCCCTTAATTTCCAGCCTTAGTCTGTACTGAATGTCAAATTGGCTGAGTTCTATGGACCATTTGACAAGTCTACCTGAGGTCTTTGGCTCGTGGAGGATCTTCTTCAATGGCTGGTCTGTCAAAACAACTATAGTGTGCGCTTGGAAGTATGGCCTCAACTTCCGTGTTGAGGTTACGAGGGCGAGGGCCAGTAGCTCCATTTTGGGGTGTCACTCCTCAGTGCCCCTCAAGGCCCTACTTGTGCAATAAACTGGCTTCTGGATTCCTTCCTCTTGCCTGACCAGGGCTGAGCTCACTGCTATGTCTGACACGGTGAGGTAAAGATGAAGTTCCTCGTCTTCCATGGTCAGGCTCAGTAATGGTACTAAACTCAAGTATTCTTTGAGTTGCCAGAAAGCCTATTCACACTTGGGGGCACATTCGAAAGCTTTACGTAAAATTTTAAAGAAAGGGAGGCACTTATCTGTTGATCTGGAAATGAATCTGTTCAGTGCTGCTACTCTTCCTGCCAATCTTTGGACTTCCTTGGTGGATGCTACGGACTGCATGTCTAGCACTGCCCTGATTTTCTTGTGGTTAGCCTCTATCCTCTAGTTAGAAACTATGAACCCTAAAAATTTGCCAGATACTACCCCGAAGGCACATTTGGCAGGGTTTAGCTTCATCTTATAGGTCCTTAGGTTCTTGAATGTCTCCTCTATATCTGTTAGGTGGTTGATGACTTGTTTACTTTTTACCAGCATGTCATCGACGTAGACTTCTATGTTAGGGCCAATCTGAGTGCTGAACATGCGGTTGACAAGCCCCTGGTAAGTTGCCCCAGTGTTCTTAAGTCCGAAAGGCATCACTCTATAGCAGTACAGGCCTCTGTCCATCACAAATGTTGTGTTCTCCTAGTCATGCTCGGCCATCTTTATCTGGTTATAACTTAAGAAAGCATCCATAAAGGTTAGCATCTTATAACCCGTCGTCGAATCCACCAGTTAATCTATTATAGGTAAGGGGAAGCTATTCTTGGGACACGCCCTATTCAGATCTGTGAAGTCTACACACATCCTCCATTTCCCATTTGCTTTCCTGACCATGACCACATTTGATAGCCAGGTGGGTTACTGGGCTTCTTTTATGAAGCCAGCTTTGGTCAATTTCTTAACTTCTTCAGCTACGACCTCGTTACGCTCTAGGGCAAAGGTCCTCATTTTTTGCCTGATTGGTTTTGCCGTTGGGTCTATGTTCAAATGATGGGCAATGATTCGGGTATCGATGCCTGGCATATCCTCATGAGACCAAGCGAAAACATCGGCATTCTGCTTAAGGAAAACCCTTTATCCTTCCTTGAAATCCTCTGGAGCTGTTGTCCCGATTTTTACTATTCTAGTCTGGTCTTGCTCTCCGACCACGACCTCCTCGAGCTCTTCTACTGGCTCTCCCCTCCTGATCTATTTCTCGTCTCGAACCTCGAGCTCCTCAATCAGCATGGCCTCATTGGTCTCCTCTCGGAGGGATGCCATATAACACTCTCTGGCGGTCTGCTGATCACCCTGGCTTCCCCAAGTCCTTGAGATGTGGGGAATTTGACCTTCAAGTGGTAGGTTGATGGAATGGCTTTGAACTCGTTGAGGGTTGTTCTGCCCACAATAATGTTATAGGCCGAAGGGCAATCCATCACTAAGAATGTCACCATCTTGGTGAGGTGCGGTCCCTAGCGTTACTGGTAAGGCTATGGAACCAGAGGTGTAACTCTGTCGCCAATGAAACTGACCAAGGGTGAGTTGACCGATTGCAACTTTTCCTTGCCGACCTTTAACTGCTGAAAGGCCTTCAGGAAGAGTATATCTGTTGAGCTGCCACTGTCCACGAGGACCCTTTGAATCAAGAAGTTGGACACTACTGCTGATATGACCAAGGGGTTGTCGTGAGGTTGACATATAGCCTCAGCCTCTTCATCAGTGAATGTGATGGGGTCATGCTCTGCCCTAGATTTTTTGGCTGATCGATCTATAGACATGACTTCTGTCTAGCTCTAGGCCTCCCTAGCGTGCCTTTTCCTTATAGACGAAGACTCTCCTCCGCCGGCGAACCCCCCAGAGATGACCCTTATTTCTCCCATGGGTTGCTGATCTTGCATTTCCCTCTCGAGACTTCTTCATTCGGCCTGCCTTTGGGGCTGGTCTCGCCTCTCATCGCATCTGCCCCCTGCTATGTATCTGCTTAATCTCCCGTGCTTGATCAGATTCTCAACCTGCTGCTTAAGGTCGTAATAGTCCTCTGTATCGTGGCCATGGTCCTGGTGGAATCGGCACCATTTGTTGGTTGGCCTCTTCTCTAGGGAGGACCTCATCCATCCTGACCACCTCAGCGTTAGATCCCCCTTGATCTCGTAAAGCACTTGATCCAGAGGAGTATTTAGGGGGTAAAATGCTGATTGTATCTGGCCAGCTTGGCCCTATCGCTCTCCGCTCTGGGCTTCTGCTCAACCAGTCTAGGGGTTTTCGCTGTCCTATCATCCTTCTTTTCCTCAGCTGTCCTCTTCTTGTCCAGGCTGTAAATGGCGCTCTCCAAGTCTTCCCTGGCTTTGAAGGTGTCCTCTGCGTTCATGTATTTTTGCGCTCTGAGCATTAGCGCAGCCATAGTCTTGGGCGCCTCCTTGGCCGGTGAGAACAGGAACTTGGGGGTTCTGATACTTGCAATGAAGGCAGCTATTGCCACCTTCTAATCAAGGTTATCCACGTACAGAGTCTCCTGGTTGAAGCGGGTGACAAACTTGCACAGGGTCTCTTTCTTGCGTTGCTTAGTGTTGAACAAGGAAGTGGAGGGCCTCTTCTGCCTCTGCCCTCCGATATAGTGGCTGAAAAACAACCTGCTCAAGTCCACGAATTTGTCAATCGTCCCAGGGGAAAGCCTATGGAACCAACTCCGGGTTGGGCCCTTAAAGGTGGTAGAAAATACCCTACACATGATTTCGTCAGGGACCGCCTGGAGGTCCATTAGGGCTTTATACGTCTCAAGGTGATCCATGGAGTCCTTTGTGCAATCAAAGGACTCCAACGTGGCCATGTTGAATTTCGGGGGTAAGGGCATCCTCATTACTCCTAGCGTGATAGGGGTATCTGTCATATTCACTAGCTCTTCTACCGTACTAGGGCCTTTCTCTTTTACTGCGGCAATCACTCCAGCCAGTTTAGCCTACATCTCCTTCAACTGCTCATCCCACACTGGGCGATTTTTGCCTGTGTGCTCCAGAAGCACCACTGTCGCTGCCTTGGACTGGGCAATGTGGCTCTGGGCTTCGTCGACGTGGGTTCCGGCCCCTCTCGGGGGAGGATTTTCCCCAGGAAACACTAGGTCCTCCGCTCCCTCTCCGGCGTTGCCTTCTCAGTTCCTTGCCGCCGGTTAGTTTGCAGGCATCGGTGGGTCCTCTAGCGGTGGAGGATCTGCCACTGCCGGTGCCACCAATGGCGGGGGCAATATCCTCTCCAACTCCTGATTCCGAGCCTAGAGCTGGTTCATGGACGCCATTATTTCGATGATTTGCTACTCCAATGCAGCGATCTTGGCGGTACCTTGTTCTTCCATTGCTTCGTCTAGCCTGATTGATGCAGCACCAGATCGGGTCAAGACCATGAAACAACTAAAGTGTTGTTCCCATAAACGGTGCCAACTGATGATGCAGTGAATTTTTACGTCTTTCCCGACCTCTGATGCGAACGGTTAAGGAGATGAATCCTCCTGCTTGGGACACCAGTGTGGTGCCTGCTAAAGACACTCTAATGACAAAGTTAGGCTAGAGATAAATGGGCAGAATAACAATGCTCAAGGGTTAATGTGTTTTGGTACCTCTTTGGAAGAAGATGACTCCCCTTTTTATAGGAATGTTGGCAAGGAATGTGGATCAGATTGCAGGCATACTAATGGGAAAGCAAGTCATGCCCTTAAATTGCGCACTACGGATCGTGGGGGAGTGTCATGCCCCCATGTCGGGCTTCATGAGCCATACCCCTAGTTGTGGATGTAACCATCCTAATCATGGGGTAGTGGGGGCTGATATTCAAGCAAGAATCTCGGAGTGCCTTAATGGTAGCACCTGGTGTATTGCTGGAGGTCTGCCCTTCCAGGTTTGTTGGCAGATCTGGTCCGAAAGGGAGCTTAAGGATTCGGGTCTAGAGGTGTAGCCCGGGCTTATCTGGTCCATCAATTGGGGGGCTGACCAGCTATACTTGTCGTATTATCAAGTATTAAATTATTTTTAAATTGCTATCAACAAGAATGATAATTTTTTGTTTGTTCTTTTGCACTCTCACTAATTTTATGATAATCTAAACCAACAAAAGTACTATTCTGACATACAAATATACGTCTTCGAGATCGAGAGAGAGAGGGTGCTTTTGTTACAATAGGCCTGCAAAATTATAAAGAACTTTTATTTTGGGCTGGACTTTGTTATTTGTTATTTAAACCTAGCCCCAATTAACCCATTTCACTTTGGGCTGGACTTTATTATTCGTTATTTGTTATTTTGCGTGTCATGGCCCGGGTTGGTTTGAGTTCGTGCCAAACTCAAAATCAACCCAATGTTGATTGACTTTACATTTTGAACCCAAAATCGAATTGATCATCTTATGAAACCAAATCAAACCAACTCAGTTCGGGTTAGTTCAAGTTTGTTCCATAGTTCAGTTTAGCTTAGGTTGGTTCGGGTCCTGTTTGGGTTAGATCCACTATTTTGTGAAAAGTTTAATTTATTTGCTTAAAAATATTAAAAATAAACTAAATTTTGTATTCTTAATTTATCAAAAAGTTAAAAAATAATAATATACAAACAAATCAATAATATTTCAGTACAAGAAAATCTAATTTTAAAGACATATATACAATATGTATATAGAATTTTGTAACATACATTAATCGGGTCTCGGAGCTATTTGTTTCTAAAAATTGCTAACCTAAGATCCAAATCAAATTTATCGATCTAGTCATTTTAAAATTTAAAACAAAACTAAACTCTTGATAGATCCGAACCAAATTGATCTATAGAAGCTGAGTTTATCCAGTTATCGAGTCTTTTGGTTCTTTTTTACATCTATTAGTAACTAGTAAGCCACATCAGGCATCAATGTACTTCTCCTCTTACTTAAAAGGCGGGTTATAAACTTACAAAATCACCAATACCCAAAAATATATGGAGAAGTCACCTTGGCCATAATGACAGTAGAAGCCTACTAACTAACTCTCTCTCTCTCTCTCTCTCTCTCTCTCACAGAAGCTCCCATCCTGTGTGTCAACAACTGTGGATCCTTCGGAAGTGTAGCAACCATATATGTACGTGTGTTCCAACTGTGCCTTAATTAAGGACTTGATGTTGAAGCAAGAACATGCTAAATTTGCTGCATCATCTATTGGGGGAGTATTGTAAATGGCAGCTCCAGGTCATCAACACAGCAACGTATGAGACAAAAAATGATATCAAGAAGGGTGAGTACTGGCAGATGTTGGGTGGACTCTCCGTAGCTATGCGGTGGCTAGGCATCTCATGTGAACCCTGTCTTGGCTTTATGTGTAGCCTACATCTCTGTCAAAACTTTTAGTACTACAAAAAAAAAAAAAATCAGGACCGAATTTACCAAACGATGTCAGATTTTGTATAGTTTGTTTTAAAATAATTTATTTTTATTGTATTTTGATGTTAAATATATATTAAAATTTGTGTTGGACAAATACTAGATAATTAATAATTTTTAAAGTGTTTTTAAATATGTAATTGGGTTGAAGAATACGTCTATGATATGTTTAAGAAGTTTGGTGTTGAATAATATTTAATATGATTAATGCCAAATTTTATAAGTGAATATTTAGTAAGTAGATATAGAATAATTTATACTTGTTAATCCAAAACATCTCAATATTCGATAATATATTGATATGAGTACTCATTGTACTAATAATAAAAACAGTACATTGGCCTCCATATACAGACTGTTATAGCTGTTCACGTACCGGCTGGCTCATCGGAGTCCATGGTGATTTCAATGCGAGCATCTTCGTGCGTCGTTGCTAAATGAGAATAATGATAAAGTTAAGGAACCGTGTGATAAAGTTTTTTCGCCTAACCTTGTTTTAGCATATAAGTAAAAAGAGCCAAAAAAAAACATTTTTTTTTTACTTTTTTTACTTATCTTTAATTTATAAAAGTAAGAATTTTTTATTTTTTTAACTTATAAATAACAAAAAAAAAACTAAAAAAAAGGCTACACCAGGTGCACCGCTTGCCGGATGGCTTAACTGGTTTCAATTGCCCATGCGGTGATCTCTTCTGTGCAGCTCATCGCTACTCTGACAACACATGGTTCTTCGACAATCGTGCTGCCGCCTCACCCACAGTTGGGTATAGCTTGATAAGATCCAGGAGTCTTGGGCCTCGGTAACGTTTAATATTTTTATTTTTTATTTTTTTTTCAGAAAAAATAAAAAACGGCTTTTGTTTAAATTTTTTTTTAATTTTTTACAAAATTTGAAAAAATGAAATTAAAAATACTAAAATGAGTGTATTTTTTCTTATCAAAATAATGATCTAGTATTTTTGGCATAACGATAACCTATAAATGCTCATTGCCAAATCACAAAAAACACACAGCAAAAACACATAACAAAAATACACATCAAAAAATAAAAATTAACAGCGTTACCAAACGAACCCTTGGACTTAGAAAATTTATCGAACTATGCTTTGATTTGTAGACATCAATATAACAAGATTAAATGCAAAAACAAAAATCAATTGAGCAACTTCAGTTAGTCAAAACTCATAACCTCTTAAAAAGAGGGTAAGATTTTGACCATTGTCAAATGCAAGAATTCTTTTAAAACTTTGGTTTGGTATTTACCTAATTTGTATGATTTGAGAGAATTATACAAATCTCCAAATATTAACAAAAAATAAAAAACCAAAACCCCTTATATTGTTGCAGGGTTACAAACGAATTACTTGCAAAATATACTAAAAAGACGTATAGTAAAACTTTGGGCAGATAATATAGAAGGAATTTGTATATTATGAATTTCTAAAAAGAAAAATACACAACTACAGGAGTTTAAAGAGAAGGAAAGTAAACTTTGGCATGGTGCAGACCACCGAATTATCACTCAAAACATTTCTATCTCAAGTTACCTTAGTAGAATGTTGAGCTAGATTTGAATACTCTCTCTATTCCATTAATCAATGGATTCGATAAAATCTTATCAAATAACTTATCAAAACTACATCGTTTTATATGAAAATCTATTTCCTTATATAATTTCAAAATTATTTATTTTCAAATAAATATTAAATCAAATCATCTAAATTATTGATTTTTATTTTAACTTTGATGTCAACTTCCCCATTAATAGAATGGAGACAATCCTAATCCTATAAAGCTTTATAAAGAGAAAGAAAGTTTTAAAAGCTTTCTACGTGGTACAAGTCTTTAAAACACAAAAACCACATATAGCTTAACATTGCAACATATATGCACATATATATAATGTATAACATTTGAATGTATGAGTGTTTATATATATGGTATTACATTAATATTAAATTAATAAAATTTAGTGATATGATATTATTAATAAGACGTTAGAATCATATATTACAATTATGTAATTATAGAGCGGCAATAATATTATTATAATATACATATTTATTATATTAAATAACACGTTGAAAAACAAACAAATAATATTTATGGTAATACAAAAAATAATATTATTATATAAAATAATAATATTTTTAAATCACAGCCTTTAATAAAGATCTACCAAAAAGAAAGACAACTTTTTCCAAAGTTAACGTTTCCAATAATTTCTTTAGAGTAATGGTAAATGTAAACTCGTTTATAAATGTTTTTTCTCACTCCTAGATACAGTGCTATGGGACACACATTAATAAGTTTATGTGGGTCTTATTCACTTTTGTGTAAGAGTGAGAAAAGGAGAGAAATAGGATTTGTCTGCTATTTTTCTTTCTTTAGAGTAATGGTAGAAGTAATCACATTTCTAAATCTCTTTTCTCACTCTAGATGCAAAGTTGTGTGTGGGTCTCATTCATTTGTATGCAGGAGTGAAAAAAATAATTAAGAAATGGAATTATGTGTAACATTTTTTTTTTTTTAAATAATGGCAGATATAATTCCATTTCTAATCTATCTTCTAGAGAAATTATCCAGTAGGTCCAAAACACTTTGTTAACACGATGAAGTGGTGTATCCGACTTATTAAAAATAAATATATCCGGTATTTTGTCAACTCAACTATACGAGTAATAAATATGAATAAAGAAAGTTGTTATTTACATTATGTCAATCAATATAAAATAGGAACATGTATTCAATTTTAGTAAGTTGTTTTGAACTCACAGGATAATTTCTCCTTTTTTTCATTTCTAGACAAAAGTTATGAGACCCACATTAGTAAATTCATGAGTACCATTCACTCGTGTCTGAAAGTGATAAAAGAATTTCTTCTTTTAAGAAATGAGATTACGTATAACATTTTTCATTCTTTAGAGTAATGTCTAGTTTATGGGACCCACATTAATAATTTTATTTAGGCCACATTCACTTAAGTCTACAAGTGAGAACGTGAATTGAGAAATAAGATTAAGTATAATATTTTCCTTTCTTTGTAGTAATGATAGAAGTGATCGCATTTCTCAGTTCTTTTATCATTTTTAGACATAGGGATTCACATTAATTAATTTATATGGGTCCTATTACTTATGTTTAGGAGTAAGAAATGGATTTTGTATATCGTTTTCCTATTTTTATACTATCTCTTTTCTCACTCCTAGACACAAAGTTGCCGGATTCACATTAATAATTTTATGTTGGTCTATTCACTTATGGGAAAAAAGTCTAGTGATTATGTAGTACTGAGTATTCGATAATAATCTCTATTACATATTGACACGTGATGTATGAGTACATCAACAATCTAAATTTATGGTGTAGTGGAGAGACTTGTAAGAAAAAAAATAACATATGTCAAAGTCTAATAAGGTATTTCCTGAAAAATCTCCCCACTACACCACAAATGTAAGTTGCGGATATATTTACACACCACATGTTATATATCATTTAATGGGGATTACTACTGAGTATTCAGTACTACCTAACTACTAAACTATTTTTCTCACTTGTGTTAAGAAATGAAAAACGTGATTGAGAAATGAAATTACGTATACCATTTTCCTTTCTTTAGTCACTTGTGTTTAAGAGTAAACAAAAAGGAATTGAAAGATAGGATCACATGTACCATTTTCTTTTCTTTAAAGTAACTAGCATTGAACTCGTGCTATGCACATGAGCAAAAATAAAAAAAAAATAGTTTAAAAATAAATCTTTTACTTAAAATATGTTGTCATTTAATGTATTGTAAAATTTACAAAGGTAATTAATGATTTAATAAAATCGAGTGTATTAGTCTCATGAAACATTTAATATTTTGAATGTGTACTTTTACAAGCATATTTGTTACCTGTAGTTGTACCAAATTAAAAATCTATGATCAAAAGTATAATATTAAGGATAAAATCATATGAATAGGCCTTTTTTCTAATATTAAAAATACTTGCCACTCTAAAGTGATACAAAAAAAAATTACTTACAATGGACATAAGTTAAGGTGATCAACTTAAGTTTTTCCAAGAGGATAGCAAAGATATTTTTTTTAATATGTTGAATTCTAAATATCTATTATAAATTCTAATAATAGATTAATTCATTTCGACCCTATCATAAATGAATAAATTTTAATTAAATTGTTGGCCTAAAACATTAAATATTATACAAAAGCAGTTAATTGGGTTATACATGCCACATTTAAGTTAGAATTATAATGACCCAATCATAAATCGATAGATTTCAATCATATTATTATATCTAATTGAGTTTTATGTACATATTTTAGAAATATTATGTCCAAAGCATTCTTTTAAATCCGTTAGTAGAAACCTTTTATTATTGTTTGGGCACATAGCAATTTTTGAAATTATTCATGCGTAAATAGTTGATACAACCGAGGGAAAAAAAAACACATATCTTTCACAGACACTTTGTATGTTGTCACCTATATTTGTACATTTTATTTGAAAAAAAAAGAAGTAATTTATCTTATTCAAAAAGTTAACATGAGTCTTTTGTAGTTTAGAAATTTAAGGAAAAAATTTTAAGAAAGATTCATAATTAAAGAAAATTTGCCAATCCTAGTAATACTATTATAACACTTGTAATATTCATACTTAAAAATTAAAAAAATTAAGAAAATAAGATTAAGTCTTTTAACTTTAAAAACCCAACAACGTGTTGCTATATTATATAATTTAGATTTGAGTAAATATAATCCATTAAAAATTTTAAAGGTACATAAACATAAATTCAGCCAAAAATTAAATTGTAAGGAAGCTGTGATATTTTGGAAAGACACCGTATATTAGGAATTTAGAATATTTTAAAAAATCAATAAGAACACATTTATGTCAATTTTGAATATTATCTTGAATGTTTAAAGTTTCTATATTGAAAAAATGGTATGTTAAAAAAACATTACCATATTAGTTAAACGACCAATGAGTTCATGACATGTGTATTTTTTTTTATTTTTTAAATTCAAATATTTGAAAAAAAGGAATTAAGACTTTCAAGTTTAATAACCTAATAACATTTTGCTATAATAAATAGTATAGATGGTAGAGATAATCTCATTTCTCAATTTTTTTTTCTCTCACTCTTAGGCTTAAGGATATGAGACTCACATTAATAAATTTATGTGGGTTAAGAGGAAAAAAAAGGATTGAAAAATAGATTATGTATATCATTTTTCTTCCTTTAGAGTAATGATAGATGTAATTCTATTTCTCAATTCTTTTTTCATTCTTAGACAAAAAGTTGTGAGATTTATATTAATAAATTTATGTACATTTACTTAGATTTAAAAGTGAAAAAATGAATTAAGAAACGAGATTACGTACAAAATTGTTTCTTTTTTTTCGTCTACAAGTGAAAAAAGGGGAATTAGGAATGAGATTACCCGTATAACATTTTTCTTTTCGTTTAAGCTAACTTTTCTATCAGGCTTTTTGTTTTCCATTTTTTTTTTCCCAAAAACGAAACTAGTGCCAGACCGGCCTTATGCCGCCACAAATCATTCAAAACTCTACCTAATTTTTCTTAATTCTTTAGTACTAAAACCTACGCGCCTGAAAGAATGTGAATAACGTTATAGTTATCTATGAACACGCCATGTAGCGTCACAGAAAGACACTATCTTGTCAGTGTTTATGTGATTGACGTACGCTCTTACGATGGGAAGATCCATACAGCAGCAGGTAGGGGAAGAACAATTTCGTCGTCCCGTTTTTATAGTAGTAGATATAGAATATAGAAATAGATAGATGTCATATGAATGTAACAGGCTCTTTCAACGAATGGCAACGTGATTGTTATCCACGTTTAGAGCTTTGTCCTGTTGCTCTCCGTCCAAAAGGTATCGTCCCTTTGGAATCATTCACACATATATAGAATGTTTATAGCATCCACCATACTTAATGTTGAGAAGACATTGAGAGAGAGAGAGAGAGAGAGAGAGGATGGACTTCTCACAGTTCACTCTTGCATGGTGGGCAACATGGGTATTGGGAGTTCTTCCCCTGATGGTGGCGGTAGTGTGGTGGTGGAACGAGCTCCGGTATGTATATGCACTCAAAGCTCGTTCAACCACCGATGCAAAGCTTCCCCCCGGTCATATGGGCCTTCCATTCTTCGGAGAAATCCTTTCCTTCCTTTGGTACTTCAAAATTGTTCGTCGTCCTAATGATTTCATCAATACTAAGAGACAAAGGTCAGGAAATATCTTTCTGGGTTCTTATTTTATTTTTTTTCACTCTCTACACACAAGTTAATAAATATAGGTGGGGATCCATTAACTTGTATTTAAAATGAGAAAATGAGATCAAGAATAGGATTATGTAGAACTGGTCCTCTCCATTACAGTCCATCCCGTCGTCTCTCTCATTTCATTTGTGTAAAGGCTCGGATGTATTTTCCTTCTTCCTACCGTCTATTTTTTTGCTTTGGGGCAGTAAGAATCAAAGCTTTGTACAGTCACAACCCATTGGCTTTGGAATTTTTTTTTTATTTGTATCAAAATGCGTATAGTACAGTATTTGGGAATTTTATTTTAAATGATACGGCCTCATATGATTCATTCATTGTTTATTAAAATAAAGCGTCATTTTATGGCTATAATGGAGAGAATCATTCTTCAATATTCATATGTGTGCATGATCAGTTACTGTCGTGCTTAACTAGTTCCTTTTTTTTTTTTTTGAGTAAAATCGAGGGCTGAAGTTAGAGGAATGAGTTCTCTCTTCTTTTTTTTTTTTTTGAATAAATTAAAAAATTAAAATTAAATAAATAAGTCAAACTTATGACCACAATTGTAAGTGAAAATGTTGTTGCTAATCTCTCTTTCCACTCTGGTTTCTATAAGGATGCGTATTAAAACTCGCACGAGTGTATGAACTTCATTTAGCGCATGACACGTTATGCGTCAATCAATCAATCAAGTCATGATCTCAAAAAAAAAACTGTGATTTGACTTCAAATTAATTAAAAAAAAAAAACTTTTGATTTTGCTCTTTTAACTTCAGAAGAAACTTGAAAAAGCACGAATTTGATTTTTTCATTGCCACATTTTCTTACACAACGGCATGATCAAAGTCATTCAGTTTACTTATCGTTTCCATTGAATTTTTCTCATTCTGTGATGACTGGAATGTAGTTGTTTGTTGCAATTATTTACATACAATTTATTTAATAACTTATGATATTTTTAAATTATGTTTGATTTGTCACTTGAAAAAGTGATTTATTTGCACACACTCTTGTAAATAAAACAATTTAAAAAATAACTACCATCTAAATATTTTTTTATTTATAAAAAATTACTTTAAAAAGTAGCTTATTAAAACTAGCTTTAGCTCATGAATTATAAATTTTTTAACTTTACGTCCAAACACCTTTGATCTTCAGATATGGTGATATGGGGATGTATAGGACACACCTCCTCGGTTACCCAGCTATCGTTGCATGCTCACCGGCCGTCATCAAATTCGTGCTTCAGTCGGAGCATCTCTTCCCTTATTCATGGCCAGACAGTAAGCTGACAGGCTCCAAGGGCCTTTCAGCAGCTCGCGGCGAGCATCATGCCCTGCTTAGAAGATTTGTGTCCGTTTCCATTAACCAGCCTTCTGCTCTTCAGCGAATTGCACTCCTTGTCCAGCCGCGCATGGTGGATTCTCTCCGGTTATGGGCTGAGAAGGGCACCGTTACAGCATTTGACGAAGTCAAGAGGGTGAGTTATAATTTGATAAATAGAACAAGGTGATATTCCTTTAGCTACTGATTGACCGCACTGAATTCTATATTGTTGAGCCGCCACAAGCGTGTTTTGCAGTGTCCAAAACTTAGGAGCAATTTCAGAGCAAATGTAGCTTCTAACAACTGTTTTCAAAGCAACTTTCACATGTTACTTCAAAACCAGATGTTCGAAATATACCACTGACATCGCTTCTGTTATTATACATTAAACTAAGATGTTAGTTACGCATTGCGTACAATAAATTCTGTTTTATGATCTTTACTTTCAATTGTAACAATTAAATTCTTTCACTTTTAAATTTGTTACAATGTTAATCTTTTACTAATTTTTGTTTAGAAAATAAACAAAAAAAATTAAAATATGAAAAGCACATTGTCTTTTTCATGAGAGCAAAGATGTAAAATTATGCTTCATTCTAATAATTTACCATAAGTTCCTCTCAGATCATTCTTAAATTATGAGTGTAATCAACTTTGTATATCTATGATGTAGACTTTATGTAAAAACTCTCAATTTAACTTATATATAATACGTGTAAGTCTTTGGAATGAAAAAGTATTAAATTTTACATATTTATCCCTTGAAAAAGACCATGTGATTAACACATGTGAATTTTTTTATCTATTTTTCAAACAAAAGATTGACATTTTCATAAATTAAAAGTGTAATAACTTAAGTGTTATAATTGAAAATGAAGATTCTAAAGTGTGATTTGATATAAAAAACGTGAGCACAAAGTGTAATTCTTCTGTTTGCCACTATATGGTATGTATATACATATATTCTCTCGTTACTAAGGTTGGTTCCATATTTTTTTATTGCAGATAACATTTGAAAATATTGGCAAGCTGTTTCTCAGCATGGAACCAGGGCCTCTTCTGGACACCATGGTACACTGTTTTGTAGGCTTGCTTAAAGGTGTCAGAGCCCAACCGATCAGCTTGCGCGGGACTGCATATCACAATGCTCTTCAGGTTATATTAGTCATCCTCGAGTGGTGGTAGTTCACAGAATGCCTATTACTTATCTCCTATAAAAGATCTTTTTCTTCCACATAACAAAAAACTAGCTTCTTATCTTTTTTGGGTCTAATGGCTTTGGTTCAGAGGTTTGATCCCACCTGAAGTTCATTTCCAAACATGTTAACTAGGATTTTAACGTTAATCTAATTTGAATATGAATTAAGCATGATTCTGCATTTGTTGGACAGTGTCGCAAGAAGCTTCTGGCCATATTTAGGACAGAGCTTGAGAAGAGAAAGAAGAATCGACATGGAAGCAAAGAAGGAAACGATTTGATGGATGGGTTGATGCAGATGAAGGATGAGGCGGGGAAGAATCTAAGAGATGAAGAAGTGCTTGATATCATTCTTGGCCTTGTTGTTGCAGGCTATGAACCCACTGCTCTTGCATCAATGTGGGCCATCTATTACCTTGCCAAGTTCCCCATTGTTCTTCAAAAGCTTCGGGTAATTGCTATTAATTTACCATCGTTATAGATAAGCTCACAAAGGACTAGTTGTAAAAATTCCTTAATAATTTGGAATCTATGCTATCGTTGTGATTGGCAGGAGGAAAATATGGCTATCAGCAACAAGAGTGGGGAATTCATCACAAGCAATGATGTTTCTAAAATGAAGTACACAAACAAGGTTCTTGCTTACCAGTCACCAACTCTACTTGAACTTGTAACTATCTCTATAAAGAGCAATGGAGGGCGTTAATTTCTTGCATGCAACATTGTTTTTTTTTCCTTTCATTTTCTTGATGATAGAGGAAGTAGATAGTGAAAGTAAGAAAGAAAAGAAATAGTGGGGAAAATATAATGGAAGAGTTTGGCTTCAAATGATTTTGTATAATTACCCTAGTTGAATCACGTGTGCATTTTTTTGACCCTGATATAGGTGGTGGAAGAAACTTTGAGAATGGCAAGCATTTCAGCCTTCCTTTTTCGCTCTGGTGATGAAGAAGTTGAATTTCAAGGTACGCAAACTAAATTTTACAAGATTCTAAGAAGGAAAAATCTAATTTTATAGAACAATTCTATAAAAAAAAAAAGCATTATGAGAATGATGTGACTATAACATTTTTACAAGTAAAAGTACATTGATCGATGTTTTAATTGTTTCCAGATGAAAGCCCTCAATTCACCCAAAATCGTTCTGCACAAAAAATTTAATTAACTTTTTATGTTTGCATATCATGGGATTGTCATTAATTAGTGATCATAATTGAGAATTGCAGGTTACGTAATACCGAAGGGTTGGAAAGTATTGTTGTGGCTTAGAAATCCCCACAACGATTCGAAATACTTCGAGGATCCAATGTGCTTCAATCCGGATAGATGGAATGTAAGCTGGCATGCTTAATGAGGCTTTACTTAAGTTTCTTTTTGGATGATGTCAGACATTTTTTTTCTTCCTTTTGTTAGGGCATAGTTTTAAATATAATCTTAAACAGTCATTCCTATTGAAATGTGAATATATTTCGCCACAGAAACCAGCAAAACCTGGTTCATTCCAAGTGTTTGGTGGGGGGTCAAGGAGTTGTCTCGGGAATATGCTCTCTCGGACTCAACTTGCCATCTTTCTTCATCATTTGGCTGTTGGCTACAAGTGAGTGAAACTAGTTAATTTCATCAAGTCATGTAATAAAGCAGTTGGGTCAATTGAAATTGGGATAATTATTCTGAACTATGTTCTGTTTTTTCCTTTTTTGTTCTTGTGGATTTTCAGGTGGAAACTTACAAATCCAGATGCCGAGATTGATTATCTTCCTCACCCTAAACCTGTTGACGGGGTTAAGATCTCATTTAGCAAAATTTAGGTTTACTACATTGTTTTGGTTCCATGGAAATACGGCATGTACCGATCAATACTGAGTTTATAGACATTGTATGAAAAAATTACGGTAATGACTAATCCATGGTAGAAGCCCAGTGGCACTCTATCAGTAAACCTGGGAATCTAGGGCCTAAGATTCAATGCTTACTTGTATGTTATGATTTGAAGAATGATTAGGTTATTAGGAAGAAAGCCGATTGCTAGACTGTGTAATAGTCACCGGCTGACTCTAACCACCAGTTGCCCCCCATAACAGGTGGGGTCTAGTTAAAGTGGCTAGAAACAACCGACGACTGTCGCACAATTATTACTAATGACATCTTCCTAGGAAGAAAAGTTACATTTCAAACATGCAACTTTTGGTTCAATACAAGCCAATATAGTAATGCTCATATGATTTAATAGTATTTGGTCCAACTAGGCACCTTGTTGATCATATATTGAGTCAACTGTCAACTTTCGAGAATTTTCTAGATAATTGTTCCCAATATGCTAATTTTTTTTTGTATTTCTACTCCATTTATAAGATCTGGGAGTCTACAAATATGAGTAGAGTCCTAAAACAATGGGGGTTAGTTTACGCATCAATATGTTTGGAATCATTTTTAAATTTTAAATCTTCGTTTTTCATAATTCATAAACAAATATAATGAAAAGGTCAAAAACACCATATTTTATATCAGTGCCGTTTTCATATGAAAATATTTTTCGAGAATTCATAAGCAATTTAAAGTTATTTCTTAACAATGCAGTGTTATGTTTCCTAACAAAAGGGTTTTTTAGAAAAAAAAAATTTTGAAACAAGTTTTGAAAACAAAAAAAAAAAAAAACTGATATGAAAAACTGGTTTAATAAACTGTCGTTGAGAACAGAAAACAATTTTCAAAAGCAAACCCCAACGCACACTATATTTATGCATTAAACAATTCCTTTGCTCTTTCCTTCAAGGAAATTTAGTAGAAGGATATTAGGGTTCTAGATCGAGAGGACCACAATTTGCCATTCTGGCAATGCTTCCACGATGTTGTTTAGCTAGCTTAATTCATTCTCGATTAAAAATCAGCCCCTAAATTTAATAGGCCGATCAAGCAGTAAATAAGTCCCATCGATACTTGAGCTCAAAGTTTTGACGACAAACCAAGGGGGAAAAAAAAAGGATGGACTAAGAAGAACAATATCTATGAATCTTGGTCATTAGATGATTTGAGCTTTTTTTTTTATAATGAAAACAAAAGATTTTGTCCTCATGGCAAAGTAAAGCCAGTGACTGCGAATAGAATGGCTATGATAGATTTAATTACCGAAACAATGGCGAGGAAAATGCTAGCATTAGCCTGCGTCTCTCCAACAGGTGCGGCTAATATTAGCAATGTTCTATTGGACAGACGATGCCTGATTCTAGCAGTGCTTTATTGATAAATGGTATCTTTTTTATTTTTGGATAAAAAAAAAAAAAGGAAAGGTTACATTACAACTCCTCATGCCACTAGACCCCACATCACTAAGAGTAAGGGATAAAAGTTTTAAGGTGAGACTTGGATCAGAGTCATCTAACGAACTTATCAGGCCATAAAGATGCTCTCATAAGACTGCAGAGTATGAGAACGCGAACTCTTAGCGCTATACAAACCTTTGATGGTAAATGATACCTTATTCCATGTGGACTATGTTGCTCATGTCATATCACGTTTTTAAGCATTGTTGACCTTTTGTTTTAAACTTCTAATATACATACGCAAGGAAATCTCCCAGCTAGGCTAATGCTTGTCCAGTTGCTGATTCTCATCCAAGGGATCATTTTCTGGGAATCAAGCATCTTTTCTTGGCACGCGCGGGTCCCAGGCTGATTCTGTGCTTGAGACTTCATCATATCAGAAAACCCATTACAGATTAGAATTTGAACAACCTACCCATTGCAGATTATAATTTCTTAAATAGCCTCAGAAGGGAATCCAAATTGGTTTTGTCTTGTAGGACTTCAGTATATGCGGAATCATATGTTGGGAATCATCGGGATTATAGTCTCCCGTAAAGGCAAGTGTTTTTTAATGAGTTGGGAGGAGAGAGACTGAAATTCGGCATTTTGATAGATTAAACAATGGAAGACTTGCCCTAGTTAGTCTATAATGGAAGAAGATGAGTTTAATTGTCATATTCATCTAGTTTTCATATCTAATAATACTTTAGATTTTTTTAAATATTTCTCTTAATTTTTAGGTTAAAATAATGTTCACAACTAAAATAGTGCATTTCTTTCAGAGTAATGCTACGTACACTTTTACCGACGAATTTGGATTCTCTCCATTTCATAAATTGGAATGGAGATCTTTATTCCATAGTCAATGACCTAGATGTAATCTTATCACATGTCTTACTAAAACTATATCATTTTATATTAAAATTTATTTTCTTATATATAACTATAAAATCATTAATTTTTAAATAAATTTTAATTCAACTCATCTGAACCTTTTATTTTTATATTAACTGATATGTCAACACTTCAATCAATAAAATGGAGATCTCCATTTTAATTTATAGAATAGAGGAAATCTAAATCCCCTACTGACCACTCTTGCATTAGTAGTATGTACTCGCGCATTGACTTGCATTGATAAAAGTGAATCAATGTAAGAGTACATACCATAAATACAAGAGTGATCGATAAAAATTTACGTAGCATTACTCTTTCTTTTTAAGTACTCTCTTCAGAACCTTTGTCCAATAAGTAATTTGACTATGAATTCGACGTTTTCAACAGAACAGACAATACACGAGCAGTTAATAAGATGTGCCTCCTCCGTTGAAGTTAAGTAATACCAAAAGCAGTTCGCTATCATGCAGTCAAACACATAATAGGTTAATCATTCTTCTCGTCCTTGCTTGTTGTATATATATACACATACAGACCAAACTACAGGAGAGAGAGAGAGAGAGAGAGAGAGAGAGAGTAAAATATGGAGTGTTGGTGGGTGACATGGGTTCTGGGAGCTCTTCCCCCAATGGTGGGGTTAATCTGGTGATGGAACGATCTCTGGTACCAGACCACACTGAAAGCTCGCTGCTCGGCAACAGGCACAAAGCTTCCACCAGGTTACATGGGTCTTCCCATCATTGGTGAATTGGCCACCTTCCTTTGGTATTTCAAAATTCTTGGCCGTCCTGATGATTTCATCAACTCAAAACGTCGCAGGTGGGTCAGACTCCTAATTCCTTCACTACTTCTCTCTCTCTCTCTCTCTCTCTCTCTCAACTTTAAGCATTTAGAATATATAATTAAATAACGGACTAGATAAAAACTTTCTTATAATCTTATTTGTAATTATTAGATATGGTGATGGAGTGGGACTTTACAAAACACACCTATTGGGATATCCAACCATAATAGCTTGCTCCCCGGACAGCAGTAAATTTATCTTCCAGTCAGACGACAAGTTCCCTCACAGATGGCCAACTAAAGATCTAGTAGGTCATAAGTCTATTGTCTCACTTGTGGGAGAGCGACATACAAGGATTAGGAGACTTGTGTCAGCTACCATCAACCAGCCCAAAGCTCTCCAGCAAATCGCACTTCAAATGCAACCTAGCATTGCGGCTTCCCTCCGATCATGGTCCGAGAATGGTACTGTCGTGGCATATGATGAAGTCAAGAAGGTCAACATTCCATTAATCCCCATAAATATGATCTACATGAAAACTTGAAATTTCACTGCATATATTATTATTAGAGGAAAAATTTTACTAGTACAAAAAAGTTACGCAAAAAAATCTGACCAAGGTGACGTGACATGACAATTTTACTATTAAAAACCATTTTGATGGATGTTTTTTCAAATTAAAAAAATTCTTAACTCAGTTACATCAATTTTTTTTATATGTGTATAATATTATACTTATTGGAGTGAGTTTAGTTTTGATGTAAAATCTTTTAAGTATATGATGGACTGGTGTTGATAATATGCATTAAGTCCAGTTGAAACACCAACTAATCAGCTTGTAAAAGTCCAACAGAGGGGAGTAATTATTAAGTGCTCTTTAAGCACGATGTCACACTTCTCCTTTTCTTATAATGCATTGTACCTTATTATCGAACTCCTGAGGTGAGTATAGGTGTCTTTGGGACAACTTGTGAGTTAAGCCTAGAGGCAACCAAGCTAAAGCCCAGAGTCATATCTTTTATCCTCTTTTTTTTTAATGAGGAATATGCTAAATTTACATAAACTTTGTGACCGACATTTTCATAATTATGAACTACAATGTGGGTTTTCTTGTTTTGTAATGCATGGATGTAGAATAGGTCACATTATTTGGTATTTTTTTGCTTGTTTAGTTCATGGGGCCCACTAACTTGGGACAAAACAAAAAAGAAAATTTTTAGCACAATAATTTTTACCTTCTAAAGAGATTGATAACTTTTAATATTCTAGAAGGAAAAAAAAATATGACTTACACAATAAAAGGAAAAAGCAAAAGAAAAAACAATAAAACATTAAGAGTACATAGTATTTTTATTAGTAATAGTAGGTAAGGGAAAAGACATAGAATCCTATGTTCAAATACGATTTTTATAGGCTTTTGGATTTGAGTAGGTTGTATCAGATATATTATTAATATCAGCAGTAAGTTGGAATTTTGATAGGTGTGTTCAGTATATATATGTATATATATATATATTTATGTATGAATACATATGAATTGGTGTTGAGTTTGCCGTGGTGGTGCGGTTGTGGGACTTCAGAGGCATTGGTTTGTCGTGGTGGTGACAGTGGTTCTGGCCGGAGACGAATAAGCATATTATTATTATTATTATTATTATTATTTTGCATATATGGACTTTTAACAAGTTTGGTACCCAAAATATTAAGAAAATTTAGGAAAAATTCCATGTGTTGTGGTGGCAGATGATAATCGCAACCATTGGCAAGCTGTTCGCCAGCATTTAACCTGGGCCTCTTCTGGATGATCTCAGCTTTTATTTCGACGGCATGGTCAAGGGGGTTAGAGCACAACCCTTTAACTTCCCTGGGAGGGCATATCACCATGCCCTCAAGGTTTGATTAATTAATTTTCAAACCCATTGAAGTTTTCTTGTTTTCTAGTATATTCATTGGTTTCGTTGTCATACAAAATGAATTCATATTCTCACCTAAACAATGATTTGTTGCATGAAGCTTTCCCTAGAGCAGTCGCGGCTTGAGGAATTTTTGTTGATGGGATCATATGACAATATAAAACCCAGAAAAAAAAATGATTGTTTTATAGCTAAATATACAAATTAGTATTAAACTTGTGATTCAGTGAGAGCATTTTTGTTTTTTTATATGTGCATGTGTTTTTGCATGAATAGTGTCGGAGGAAGCTGATAGCAGTATTCAGAGCAGAACTGGAAAAGAAGAAGAAGCAGAACAAAAATGGGAACAAGACGCAGAATGATCTAATGGATGGGCTAATGCAACTTAAAGATGAAGAAGGCAGAGAATTAACTGACGAGGAGGTGCTTGATAACATTGCCAGCCTTGTCGTCGGAGGCTACGAATCAACAACGCTTTCATTGACATGGGCCATTTATTACCTTGCAAAATTCCCCAATGTTCTTCAAAAACTTCAGGTAATTGTAAATAACCCGCTTTTTGGGGGGAAAATTTGGCCTAGAATTCTAACATGGCTGGTGTTGCACCACAAATTCAGAAACTCAAATACTAATAGCACTTCAAGACAGGTGAAGTTTTGAAAGCTGTTAATGCAAAACCTCAAATCTAAAGCTTTGGAGTGAACCAAATTACTTGAGTTTGACTCATGTTCATTTCATTAAAAATGGTTTAAGATTAGCTAGTTATGTAAACAAGTCGAACTTAAATATATTTGGAAGCTTATTAATTTTTTTAGTTTGGCTCAAACTCTGACTCTATAAACTAATATACACTCTATATAAAATAAAAAATAAAAAAATTAACCTCATATGCACTCTATATAAAAAATTAACCTACTCGAGTTCAATTCTTAATCACCTTGATTGATGCTTATTTTGGAGATCAGCTCGAATGATGAACAGGCAAAGCTTGAAACCATTTTATCCAAAGAAACCCACTTCTCAACTTGATTACGACCCTACTCAGACCATTTGATCTAATATCCCAACACCAAACTTAGACTAAGGTTTTTAACTACTAGCACTTCAATACTAAACTCTCCCAGCTTTGCTACCCCACAAATTCAAAGTAGATCCAAAAATTTTAACATCACTATTTGCGCACTGTGGAAGCAAAAATATAATTTTAGGGCTGTATATGTAAGCAAGAGGCTAATGTGAACTTATATATAGCAAATAACATTAAACAAAACACATGAACATAAAGTTGTTCCCAATTAACAAGGTTTGGCCAGTTCTAAAGATGATAAACAAACTTCCCTGAAATGGTGAGAGTATAACTAACTACACACATATATAGTTGATCACGATAATCTGAATTTGTATATATTTGCAGGAGGAGAACGTGGGTTTTCACGAAAAGAAAAAAGGAAGCTTCATCACAAGGGATGAAGTTTTACAGTTGAAATACACAAACCAGGTCCTCCTTAATTGCTCATCACATTTCTATATTTCTGCTACTTGTTATTGACTGCTCAAAAGCTTATGCCTTCAAACTTCGTCATTACAATTTTTAGCATATTTCTGTGCTTTGGCATTACCAATCATGCAGGTGGTGGAAGAAACTATAAGATTGGCTAATGTTGCAGTCTTTGTTTTCCGTCAAGGCGACGAAGATGTTGAGTATCAAGGTATCACCTACATGATCACCTTCTCTGCACATAGGAAACAAAATAAGTAGTTCCTTAATTTATCAGTATGAAAAATAAAAATAAAAAAAATAATTTGCACTGGCATTAAGCTAAAAACTTTGTATCAGATCAGATATATTTATAAATATATATATATATATATATATGTGTGTGTGTTTGTGTGTGTGTGTGTGTGTGTGTGTGTTTATAAATATATTGTGCCATGATTCGTACTATTACACTTAATTACTTCTTCCATTGCTTTCGAGTAAAATATTGCATTTTCTTATCAACTGTATATGGCTTCCATTCATCCTTGTTTACAAATGAAAATCGCAGGTTATAAGATACCAAGAGGCTGGAAAGTCATCTGTTGGATTCGATATCTTCACACCGATCGAAGGAACTTCGAGGATCCAATGTCCTTTAATCCAGATAGATGGAATGTAAGTAATTCGTATTCATCTTCCATAAGAAGCATCACTGACATTTTATTTGTGGGTTCATTTTATTAGCATTCTAGATTGAAAGCAAATATTGCGTTGAGTTTTTGCTTTCTAAAGCAAGAAAAGTACTTTGTTATCCTTTTGCCAAGAAATTTTGTCCAGTTGTTTGAAGAAATTTATACATGCCTCCTTAGAAACAAGCAAAGCCAGAAGGATTCCAAGTATTTGGTGCAGGATCAAGGAGCTGTGTTGGAACCATGCTTTCCAGGATGCAAATCGCTATATTTCTTCATCATTTGGTCATTCGGTACAAGTAAATCAAATCTTTCATACCAAGTTGATCAAATTTCAACCAGTGGAAGTATTTTTGAGCTGATTCTTTTGTTTTTGTTTTTCCTGATTTTCAGGTGGGAACTTGTTAATCCTGATGCTAAGATATCTTATCTACCAAATCAAAAACCAGTAGATGGGGTTAAGATATCTATAACAAAAAATTGAATGTAATCTGTGTCGTTAATTTCCTTCTGCTAATCAAAGTTATATAACATTTGGTACAGTTTCCATGAAATAAAATTGAACTTAATTTTGAGCATTTCTGTTATCGCAGAGTTATCACAGATTGAAGAGAATGCGACTCCCACATTCAATGTGAAAAAACAGAACATATTAATGTTTATCACTGTATAATCTTCAGGAATATAAATTTCTAAACATAGAAGGCTCCATCAGCTGGACAGCAACATCTTAATTTGAAGTCGATTCTTCCAATTCAGAAGGTATATCCCCTGTGCAACTGCGCACTCTGCATTCTGGCCATGTCAAAAAAAATTCATACAAAAGAATAGTAGATTTGCATTTAATTGTTGAAGAATCAAAGAGAAAATACATAAGGTTCCAACAACATTAATTATACCAGCAGATAGGCTTGAAGTTGGGGCTTTCAGCAAAATTTAGTTTACATTGTTATCTATGCAGTATGATGCACAGAGACCTACATGTGCATATTATCTATTAGGATCAAAAGATATAATTAACTGCCATCTTAGATCAATAAGGTTAACTTTTTATGTAATGCAGGCATGTGCATACTGTAAAATTAAATTGCCTGTTGGATTGAAGTTTGACCGGATGATTTTGTGATATAGAGTGCAAAAGAGGTACAATATTCATTACATATTGGTCATTACATATACATACATGAAGAGATAGATAGAGTAATATTTTATGTAATCTCATTTTTTAATTTTTTTTTTTTATTCTTGGACACAAGGCTGTGGATCCTATATTAATAAATTCCTGTGAACGTCACAATCTTGTGTCAAGAAAATGAGTTGCATATATTTGTCATTGTCAATGACTCAATATGTAATGAACATTGTAACTATTTTGTACTTCATGTCGCAAACTCATGCAATCAAACTCCAATCCAACCGGCAATTTAATTTTACAGAATGCACATGCTTGCATGACGTAAAATTTAACCTTTTTTTTTTGTTTGACAAAAAAAAAAAAAAGTAGTTTAATAGTAAAAAAGAAATTTTAACCTTATTGATCTAAGATGGCAGTTAATTATATGCCACTGATGTCACCTTTCATCTTCTATGATAAAGGTTCGCTTATTTAACAGTGTCGCTAGGTCCAACAGAGGATAGAGATTGGACAAGCCCAACAGGGGAGAGATTGGCTCAAAAAGTAGATTCACACCCCAACTTGTGAGTCGAATCCTAGAGAGTAGAGGCAACCAAACCAAAGCCACAGGAACATGCCAAGTTTACATAAATTTTATGTTACGGTCTCATTTTTTCAAAACATATAGGAGCATGTGCCTTTAAAATATATTTTAAAGTTATTTTATTTAATTATGTAATTTTATTAAAAAAATATATTTTATTAATTTTATATAATTAAATAAAATAATTTTAAATGTGTCCTAAAAACCCATGTTAGCAATTTAAATCGCAGGATGAACTTTTTATTTTCTAGTGAATAAAAGTAAATAGGCCACATCATTCTTTATTTATTTGCTTGTTTACTTCCGGGGAGTGGGGTCCACTAACTTGGGACAAAAACAAAACTAGCACAATAATTTTTATATTCTAAGGAGATTGATAACTTTAAATTCTAGAAAGTTTTTTCTGACACCCTATCTATCAAATGAGAGGAAAAAAAAAATCAAACATTAGGAGTATGTATTATTTTAATCAGTAGTAGTAGGTAAAGAGAGAATAAACAAAAGTATTCATTACTTCTGAATGTAAGTTCATCAGGTATATTATATATATTTATATCAAGGCTGACCCAAGATAATTTGAGACTTAAAGCGACAACTAAAAATGAGGTTTTTATAAAAAAAAATTTAAGCTTTTTACATCTTTAATATTATTGCAAAATTTATTATTTAAATTTTATTTTTCTTGCTTTTTGGGATGCAAAATTATTAATTAAATTTTTATATTCGAGTTTATCTAACAAATCTTTGTCAATTGATAGTATAGCTAATCCACTTAGTCTTTCTTGTGACATAGTTGATCTTAGATAGGATTTTATCAATTTTAATTTTGAAAAACTTCTTTCTACAAAAGCTATTGTTACAGGTATTGTTAATAATATTCTACAAGTAATATATGCATTTGGAAAAGAATCTAATCTTTTTATACAGTTTAATACATCAATTGGAGTACTTTCTTTTATTTGTAATATTTCTTTTAAAATTTTTAGTTCTGAAAATAAATCTAAACCATCAATGTCAGAAAAAGTATTATGTTTCAAATTACATTTGAGACTAATACAATATTTCTTTAAACTATCATCGTTTAATGATTTTAATTTTTTAAAATTAAATAGAAAACCAAAAATATTGTCATATATTTGAAATTGTTCAAATCTATTTTGAAATGAAGAAATTGCTTGATCTACTATATATAAGAAATAATTTATTCTAAAAGATTCTTCAGCAGATTGGGTTGTCTCGTCATTAGCATTCTCATCAAACTGTTTTTTTCTACGAATTATACGTTTTTCACGAAATATAGGTTCTATTTTCATTACAGTTGCAATCTTTTTAGAGGAAATCATAGCAAATGAAAATTCATTTTCTCTATATTTTTTATAAAAAGAAATGAGACCTTTTAATTGATCTATTGCAACGTCAATATGTATGTCTTTTGATTGTAAATGTTTACTAATAGAATTTACAGCAAATAATATATCATACCAAATAGTCATTCCCAATAAGAACTCAAAATTTTCAATCTCATATGTTGCTAAACAGCTAGCTTCCCTTCTTATTTTAGAATCTTCACTTGTTTTAGCTAATTGTAATAAAGCATCTATTATTTGTAGAGTTTGAAATTTTATTGCTTTAACACTTTCAATGTGACTTTCCAAACGTGTTTGTGACAATGACTTTACAGTTAAACTTGGTACATTATCTTGTAAAATTTTCCAACGCTTTGTAGAAGAAGAAAATAATGAATATATCCGTTGAACTACTCCAAAAAAAGACATAGATTTAGAACAAGAATTTACCATATCGCAAAGTACTAGATTTAAATTATGGCAAGCATATGGTATGTAAAATGCTTTAGGATTTATGTCAAGTAGTCTTTTCTGTACTCCTTGATGTTTTCCTTTCATATTAGATCCATTATCATATCCTTGCCCTCGTACATCATTAATATTAAGTTCTAAAATTTTTATAACATCTATAATTATGTTAAAAGACCATTTCCAGTGGTATCATCTACTTTTAGAAATTCTAAAAAATATTCTTCTATTTTTATTGGACATATTGAAACATCCACGCATCGTAATATGAGACTTATTTGTTCTTGATGACTTGCATCTGGGGTGCAATCAAGTATTATTGAAAAATATTTTGCTTCTTTAATTGTTTTGATAATTTTGCTTCTAATTTCATTTGCTAACAAGTTTATCAATTCATTTTGTATATTATGTTCAAGATAATGATTATGAAGTCCATCATGTTGAATACGTCGAATATATTCTTGCATTATTGGATCAAATTCTGCAATTATTTCAATTAGACTTAAAAAAATTTCATTATTTTCTTGATAGATCTTTTCATTTTGTCCTCAAAACGCCAAGTTATTTTTACCAAGATTTTTTACGACGGCAATAATTCTTAATAATACTTTTTTCTAATGATTTTTTTCAATATTAATTTGCTCTTGGATATTTTTATCAACTGTTTTATTTTTTGACAATCTTATTTCGAGGTCAATCCAATCATTCATATTAGTGATGTGCTCATTAGTTGTTTCATGACTTTTAAGTTTAACACCAAGACCTTTCCAATCTCTAGTTCCTTCATTAGCTAGTTTACTTGTACTAGTATTTGAATTAAACAATTTACAACAAAAACAAAATACACTATCTAAATCTTTTGAATTCGCTAGCCATTTTCTATCATACTTTTCTCCATTTGGCAATTTTCGAGTATAATATGAAGTATTAAAGTATCTTGAGAGTTCATCTTTGGGGAAATTCATGTTATCATTTCTAATGGGACCTTTTTCTACTAATAAATCTCTCAATTTTGTATCCATATTCTTCCATTGACTTGGATCATAAATGTTTGTAGGAATGTGATCATTTACTTTATTAATATTTTTATTAGGTATTATTTCATTATCTTCTAACTCTTTGGAATCATTTAAATGTTTATTTATGGAATTTTCAGCTAAATCTTTGATTGTTTTTTTTACCATTACTAACAAATTTGTCAAGTGCTCCTTTCTGAGATTGAATTAGATTTTCTACTCTTCTCTTTTTTTTAAAGTTTTGCATAACCAGATTCATATTTTCTAGTAGACATATTTCTTATTTATAATTAAAATTATTTACTAATAAAAAGAATACTATCTATAAAAAAAATACAATACAAGTTTGAAATATAAAAATAATAAAAGTATAGAACAATAGAACCTAATTTATTTCCGTCGAACTATGAAAATTGTAGATCAATAGATGCCGATAAGTAATTGACAAGCATTCAAAGCTGTAAATAAACAAGAATCCGACATTCAAATGAATCAAATCCAATAATGCTTGAATAATTAATAAATTCAAGAAATGAAAATTAAAATTTCAAAATCATAAATGCATTCAAATTAAAATTAAAATTACATTTTTTGGCTGATTTCTGACCAATAAAAAAGTCAACCCAGCCAATAGGTATGGGATCAATTTTTTCTTTGGTTTTCGAGAACCAAAAAATAGATATTCTCAACACCCAAACAGAGCATAATGCTCCCAAAGATTATATATATATACATCCAACAGATTGGGGTTTTGAAGCAAAGATTGTCGATATATATATATATATATATATATGTATGTCTTTTGGTAAAGTGATATTTTAGTTTATACAATAACTAAATTTTTGTCGATCTTGCCATGTTATTGATCTTATTTTCTCGAGAGAAAAAACTAAATTTTCGAGAAAATAGGATGAGCCCAGTAGAGGAGATCAAGCACTTACTTTGTTGCTGAAAGGGACAAGATCGCCGAGAGAGTTGACAGGCTTCTGCCTTCTGGCTCAATCGAAGGATAGCAGGGCTTCCACGGTCTCGCTCGTTGATCTCATATGATTCCGAACAGATAAATACAAAATGCATACAAAAAATATATTGAAGGAAAAAAATTTCACAATAATCTATTGAAAGGAAAAAAAACTTATTCAAACCAGTTTTTGAAAAACTGATATAATTTCTGTGTATTCACTCTTGAAGATGTAAAGCCAACTCTATACTCTGTATTCACTCTTTATATTTTTGTGATTTGTTTTCGAATTTGAGAGAATGGTTGTCTAAAACTGAAGTAAAATGCTTTTGCAGAAGCTTTATGTAAGTATAGTAATAAAATATTAAAAGGCCAAAACACTTTGTCTTCGAATTGGGAACATATTTCACTTTCGGTTCGGCTCACTAGGGAGATGTGGGTGATAGTGGAGGGCCACATGTAAAAGTGGAGTATTTTTTTTGAAAGTTGGTTTTTTTTATTTGGGGCCTTTTTTATGGAGCCACAACAGCCGCATGATATTTTTTTTATTTGAATTGAAGTATTTTTTTCTCTTCTTTTGTGGGGTTTTTTTTTTTTTTTAGCTTGAGGCCTTTTATATTTTCTCTTGTAGACTTTTTTTTTGTATTCAGATTGGGCTTTTGTTGCTTAAAATGTATGTTAAAAATATACTGAAATTTTAACTATAGTATACAAATTTTTAAAAATTTAGAGGCTTTTAAAATTTGAGGGTCAAAAGCGATTGCTTTGTTTGCTTAATGGATCAACCGGCCCTAATTTATATATAAGAGAGAGATTGCTATGTGGATTCAACTCCTCCCCCTCTTTTCCCATCACTTCAGTCCTTCAATTGTAAAAAAAAAAACATGATTCCTGAATGGCTCGGATGATAGATTTACGTAACCGAATAAATAGTTAATGGCAACTTATTCCACCAACCGACAACATTATTTCATTGGGATTCTGGATTTTGTTACCATCTCATTAAGTATTCTTGACCTTTTTGTTAAAATAAAAAAAAAAAAAGAAGCCTTATAACAAACAAACAATGGAATCTCCTAGCTAGGGTAATGCTCGTCCAGTTGCTGAGTCTCATCTGGGGGATCATTTTCTGGGAATCACTCATCTTTTCTTGGCACGGGTCCCAGGCTGATTAGTGCGTGAGACTTAAAGCATATCAGAAAACTGATCGTAAAACGAATGAAGTTACTTGAATTCGATTCATGTTTAATTTGTTAAAAGTTCGATTAAAATCAACTCGTTATATATAAAAGTCAAATTTAAATACATTTTAAAAATTATTAAAATTATCAAATTAAATTTAAATAACCCACTATACAACTCTACTCGGCTAGCTTGCTGCCCTACTCATTAAAGAATAGAATGTAAACAACCTGCATGTGAGCTTTATTTGTCTTGCTGTTGTGGATATAAAAAAGCATCAAAAAGAGAATCCAAATTCGTTTTGTCTTGTAGTTCTTGAGTATATAAGGAATCACATGTTGGGAATCCTCGGGCTTATGATCTGCTGGAGGGAGAGTTGGAAGGAGAGGGACTGAAATCCAGCATTTCACGTGGTTAGGTAAACAATTTAAAAGTCGGCCTAGTGACCTCCGTACAAGTCATGTGGGAGGTGATTAGGAGCGAATTTAAGATTTTCATATATTCTTGGGCAAAATTTACATAGAATAGTACGTGAAATTATTTTTTAATGGATAATATGTTTTTTTTAATATATAAAAAGATAATGGTGTCAAGGCCCTATTTGGTAGAATTTTTTTGGCAAAAACGTTACTTAAAAATAAGCCTAGCAAAAGTTTTTTGGCTTTTTAAAAGCAAAAAGTGAAAAAAAAAAAAAAATCTTGTCAAACGGGACCTAAAGCCAAGGGGGGACTTTTTACAAAGGTAATACACAAAAAATTATCCCTCTCAACAAAATTATGATCATTTATAGAATCAAAAGGTTGCTCTATATTTTTTTTACAACTTTAAAATTTTGATTTACTAATGGTCTCTACAACTTTTTATATTTTCAAAATAACGTATGGTAGCCTCATTTGGCTTGCTATTGAAAATATTTTTTTTATATACATAATCAAGCTATCATTTATCTACTGATCATCCATTTGGTTGCAAAGCCTATTTTTCACAAATTTCATAAAAAGAAAGCTCTCTTTATAGTCAAGACCGATCTTGGGGTAAGTCCAACAAACACCTGGGCTTGGGCAACCCCTTGGGCCAAGGCAAAAAAAATTTTAAAATTTTTATATAATAATTTGTAGGTCTTATCTATTTTTTCGATACAACTGTACATCTTACCCAATAATATGATAGAGAATAGATTTTTATTCGGTGGGTCTTATGTATCTAATAAAATTGAATAGTTTATAATTCTAATGTCCATTGACCGGATAAAAAGCCCCCAAAGAGTAAAATGCTTTGTTAGTGTAAACGTATATGTATATATATATATATATATATATAGAGAGAGAGAGAGAGAGAGAGAGAGAGAGAGAGAGAGAGAGAGAGAGAGAGAGAGAGAATTTGCTTAAAATGAGTTCTTGGATAATTTAAAAGTCCGATAACTTAATTGAAGAATTTTATTCAAAAAATGCAAGGAGAATTTATTTTCTTTTAATCGGATCGTACTAATCATAAAGTACCATAACTAATTAATTGGGGTTACATTTTTATTTTGATTTTTTTTTATGTAATCCAAGTTAAATGCATATGACATTGATTTTGGTTATTTTTTTAACGCGTATAACTTTTTTTTGTACTTAAGTAATAGTAAGAGGGTAACCATATTTAGGGTTGGGCTAAGGCAAACCAAATGTCGGGGCCAGTTCTGTCTATAGTTACAATCGCAACAGATAAAATTAGTGCCAAAGCCAAAAGATCCATAAATATTTAAGGTTTTAAATAAGATTTTAGCAATTTCAATCTTGAAAAACTTCTTCTTGCAAAAGCTACTTTCTATAAGCTACTATTACAGTATCGTCAAGAATATTCTCTAAGTTATACATGCATTTAGAAAAAAATCTAATGTTTTTATATATGATATAGAGACTTATAGAGATTAAATATTTGACCTTCCATGTTTGATAAAAGTGTACACAATTATATTTTCTAAAATTATTTTTTTTTTTCAAGATAACTAATGTAATTGATCTGGTCCTTTTTTATTTCTATTTTTTTTTTCCATTTGGACTACGGCCTTTTTGTTCCTCTTCTCATGGGCTTTTTTTCTAATTTAGACTAAGGACTTTTTTTTTTTTTCTTCTTATGAGCCTTTTTTTGTCATTTAGATTGAGTTTCTTTTCTTTTTCTCTTTTGGACCTTTTTTCTCATTTAGATTGGGACTTCTTCTTAGCCTTTTTTTCATTTAAACTGATGTCTTTTTTTTTTTTTTTTTTTTTTTTTTTCCCCCTCTTGTGGGTCTTTTTTTCTTATTTAAATTGAGACTTTTTTTCAAAAAATATATTAATATTATACTAGGCTTTAACTATATGATACAGGGTTATAAATTTCTTATTTAAATTGAGACTTTTTTTCAAAAATATATTAATATTATACTAGGCTTTAACTATATGATACAGGGTTATAAAAACAATTGGAAACTTTAAAAAATTGAGACCTGAAGAGTAAGTGTTTTGCTTGCTTTACTCTTGAACTAATATTATTAGACATGGGTGAAACGGATTTCGAGTTTTTCGATCAAATTAACTAGGTGGTGCGGATATGGCGAGTTCAGTAGAATTGGGTTTGCCGTGGCGGTGAGTCTGGCAACAGTGGTTCTTGCCGGTGACGTATGTGCATATGATTGGTTGATAGCCGAAGTATTAAGAAAATAAGGAAAATTTTCCATGTGTTGTGGTGGCAGGTGCCATTTGCAAACATTGGCAAGTTGTTCGCCAGCATTGAACCTCGGCCCCTTCGGGATAATCTCAGCGTTTATTTCGGCGGCAGGGTCAAGGGGGTTAGAGCACAACCCTTCAACTTCCCAGGGACGGCATATCACCATGCCCTCGAGGTTTGATTCATTAATTTCCAATCCCATTGAAGTTTTCTTGTTTTCAATTACATTCATTAATTTTGTTGTCTTGCAAAATGAATTCAAAGTGTCACATAAACAATGATTTGTTGACCAATTTTTTCTCAAGAGCATCCTGGCTAGGAATGACAATACACCAGGGAAGAGATTGACATCTCTGTTTTCGTCTTCACTTAAAAAATTACTTTCATTTTTGTTTAAATGGAGGTAGGGACCTCCATCCCTACCTCTACGAGTACAAAGCCGTTTCCACCCCTGCCCATCTCAAGTCCAAGTACAAGCTCAAGCCCAAACGTTTTTCACCATTTAATTTGTTTACAAACTGTTAATTTTTAAAAGTTATACATTTATTCTACAACAAATTTTTTTTTTTTTTTTTACTAAAATTTTAAAACAATTCCATAAAATTAGTATTCTTGTCTAACCTTCTGTCTAACCTTGCTATTCTTGTCTGACTTTCTATCTAACAATTCCATGAAAATAATTTTAAAACAAGCTGTTACTATTTGTTATTCTTGTCTAACCCTCTATCACTAACACAAATTCTTTTTTTGTCATTTCACCTTACCAAAACACTTCTACAGCAGCAGAAATTGATGCTTTCATAATGATTTAGCTTGGATTCTCATTTTTTTTATTTAAAAATTGCTTATATAGAAAATAAAAAATAAAAAAATTTAAAACAAGGAAACGAGACGGGAACGGCCGAGCAGGGCTGGCCCCGAGATTTGGGTTACCCTAGCCCGACCCTAAACATGGTTACCCTCTTACTATTAATTAATTACAAAAAAAAATTATACACGTTAAAAAAAAACCAAATTTAATGTTACATTGTGCATTTAAGTTGAATTATACTAAAAAAATCAAAATGTAACTCCAATTAATCGGTTATGGTATTTTATGATTAGTATGATTCGATTCAAAGAAAATAACTTCTCCTTACATTTTTTGAAAAAATTTCTTTAATTATGTCATCGTACTTTTAACTTATCCAAAAACTCATTTTAAGCAAATTTCTCTCTCTCTCTCTCTCTCTCTCTCTCTCTCTCTCTCTCTCTCTCTCTCTCTCTCTCTCTCTCTATATATATATATATATATATACATATACGTTTACACTAACAAAATAATTTACTTTTTGGGGGCTTTTTTGTCCCGCTCCGTAACTCAGCCTATACAGATTTAGGGTACATGACCAGCCAGTAGCAATGCTACTCGAGGCCACGTTACATAAACTGGTTGATCACCTATATGAAATCATTTAAAATTTGTGAAAATAGAATCTTTTATAACTTGAAATATAATCTATGTCATACATAGTAGAGCTGTGCCTAATCCAAAACATAACATACATAAAGACCAAATCAAGGTTCACTAAAGTTATAGTGTTATATTATTACAAAATATTGGGTCCAGCCCCCAAATATTATACAAAACATAGGCTTGTGGGCCGTAACTCAAAATTCACGTATGGCCTCGCTTTAGGGCCTCTCGGATTAACTACCTGAAAATCATTTAAAAAAACGTAAGCTAATGCTTAGTAAATAACAATGATGCGTGAGCATGAAAATATCATAGACTAGCAATTATGTGTAATATATAAACAATAAATAAAACATTTATGCATATAAAGCATGAACTTGAAACGTATAAGCTTAGGCTTAAAATCATAGATAGCATAAGCATCATATTAAAACATTCTATCGTTTCAAAACATGATATTATAAAAGAGAGATGCGAAATATCTTTGTTCGTGATAAAGCATAACATAACTTGTCAGAAACATTTGAACATATCATAATTCTCGTTCTAAAACATAAGTGTGCTACAACCCGACATTAGAGATAGGCTCCACATTAGTAACTTTAAAGGTCACAAATAGGGCTCTTTAGGCCATGGGACGTCTCCCAAATATGGTGATAGTTTATTTCACGTCTCCTATTGTAAGACCATTCTTGCTAGTTTAAGTTCTTGCCACGAAAGACCTCAAGTTGGCATCATACATTGGAAAAGTCTTGTATCTCTTTCATGTAAGCATTTTAGTCCATGGGTTTCAATTCATAACATAATATAACTTACATACCTTTAAAAGTATGACATTTATAATTGAATATAATATTGATGCATTAAAATCATATGTAGAACATTGTATGATATGGTTTGAACTTAAAATAACTGAAAAGTAGTAGAATTTACTCATGGCATATCGTTACTCACCTCTCTTTGATTGATCAGGTGATAACAAGGTGTTCATACACAAAATGCACGCAGAAGTATAGAAACATCAATACAAGGTTCTAAAGCAAGCAATAACACCTAAACCGAGACTAAGCACATAAATCCCTCGACCCTGACTTACCAACGCCTCACTCTCACCATGGAAGAGCGAGACTAACTTTAGGGCAAGGCCCCAACGTAAAACGAGAATGTAAGATTGAGGGCAAAGTATGAAACCTGAAACATCAATCATTTCCTCGCGTCCCAACCACCCCGAACAAAGGATTCTCACACAAGGCTAGTTCCATGTGAAAATAGGCTTAAAGGCCTTTAATTTGATAGTTCATGGCTTAAAAACACATTTCGGGTGAAAAAGTTAGGTCTCATGAAGAATGGGGTAACACTTTGAAAAAATAAGGTTTTCGGCAAAGTTTTGGTCAAATTCAAACACCCATATCTCTTAATCTATAAGGAATTAGACAACAAACTTTACATGAGTACAAAGGTCTATGAGTCCACTTTCTAACTCTTTAAACGGTGCATTAATCTGAGTTTTCTAGAGAAAGTTATGCCAATTTTACTAAATAGTGCCCAAACTGATAAACCGTTCGAACGCCGAACCGAGGAGTTCGAACGCCTAAGCAAAATGAACTGGGAGTTCGAATGCCCAAATGGTAGTTCGAACTACAAGCAGAAAAATGGAAAAACCCCTTCTCTGACCATTCGAACACCCCTTAGGGGAGTTTGAACGCCTGGGCTTCTTCCCCATACTGTTCAAACTCCATATCGGGAGTTCGAACGCCCAGTTTTAGGCAACAACCGAATTTTGACCAAAAACTTCAAAACTCAACCTAAACTCCTCCAAACACAATCAAACCTTCCCAATACTCTTAGGACTCAAAGATTAGCCCACAAGAATAATAATAACTCAAAATAAGGGAGAAAGAACAATCAAAACAAAGGGATCTAAAGAAGAATTCAAAACCCTAACATTTTACATATTTAGGGGCTTCAACCCCCAACTCTCCAATCCTCCAATATTGAGCTACAAGCTCTCAAATTCAAAGTAATTGGGATTCAATGACTCCCCGAAGACAAACCCAACTCATATATATGCATATATACATATCCCAACACATTTACACAAGTATATATACAAGGTTTTGGTTCATACCTTTCTCTCTCTAGCTTTCCAACTCCATAATGGGCTTCCAAGCTTGGTTGAGCTCTTTTTGCTTCCTCCTCCTCTTCTTGATCTTCTCCCTTCAATCTCCTTCCTCTATCTCTTTTTTCTCTCTCTCTCTCTCTCTCTCTCTTTCTCTACAAATGGCTGTGTGTAGTGTATATACATAGGTATATAAGATGACACAGATGAGAAATAATCCCATGTATCTCACCCTAAGAACTCAAGTTACAAATTTAACTCCCAATTGGTGACTTTGACCCAAAAGAAATAACATCTAACATTAAACAACACAAATGCCTTAATTTACATAAATGAAGAAAGTTAATGGGTTCAGGGTATTACATCCTTGTTGAGTCAAGGTTAATCCTTGTTGACTCAAGGTTAATTCCCATGTTGATTTTGATGATAACTAAACCTTGTGTTATGTTTCTAATGAATCTACTTAGTGTGCAGATTAACAAGTTCATAGTTTAGACTTAAAATTGAATCTTAAGTCTAATACATATCAAGGAGAATGCATAACAAATTCAAGATGCAAGCAATGAATTCAAAGGGCTATGCAATGAACCAAACTGAGAAATGATGCCTATCTCTAGTTCAAACATGTGTTCTACATTCAAAGAGATAGAAGAATATAGAAAGATCAGTTGAAGAAATGCAATGCTCAGTTGAAGAAGAATTGGTTGTTGAAGAATTTGAAAAATGCTCAAAGAGATAATCTCATCTGGCATGCTAAAGACCAATTCAAGACAACGAGATTGAAGTTACCAAGAAGATGACTCACAATGAATATCTGATCTCTACATGGAATCCAAAATGAAGAATTGCTATCAAAGAGAGGAAATCAGAAATGAAGCATTGTGAAGCTCTACAGGAAGATTGGCATTCAAGAAGATGTTCTACAATGATTGAAGAAGCTTTGTAAATGAAGAAGTAAAGTTCAGCTTTAATCAAATAAAGCTTTGATATTCAAGAAGAAGATCAACATCCAATGATTAATTCAATCCAAATTTAAATAGAAGTTAACTCTGATGAGTTAAAAAGATTTGATTGATCATCATACCCCAAAGACATACTCCTTGAAGATCTTATACCAGTGCTTTGATAAGCTTGATCAATAGAAATCTGAAGCTGAATTCTGGACAATGAGGGGACTCATGAAAATGAGGAGTCGCCTCCTGATCACAGACACTAAAAGGCCTGAAGACATATTGAACAATGAGGGGACTCATGGAATTGAGGCGTAGCCTCTTGCACACAAAAGCAAATTGTTTGAAGACCAAGTAGGCAATGAGTGGACACATTGTTATGAAGTGTCGCCTCACAGTGCCAGACGCAAAGGCTTGAAGATAATATGATCAATGAGCGGACACATTGTTATGAAGTGTCGCCTCCTGGTAGTAGAAGCAAAAGACTGGAAGTTTAAATGATCAATGAGTGGACACCTGAAGCAGAAGTGTCGCCTCCTGACAGCAGAAGCCTAGTATGAAGAAGACAGATGAACAAGGAGTCGCCTCATCAACCTGAAGAGGGGACTCATGAACTCAGTGAACTATATCTGGTAAATGCAGAAGCAAGAAGTGTTGACACCACAAAAATGGAGCCGACTCCCTCTGCTGCAACGGCTACTTTTCTTAACGTTATAACAGACTGGACGTGCATTTATGATACCCAACCACCTCCAACGGATGGAATCAATGCAAGGGTATATATACTAGCCTCCAACTGCATTTATATACAAGAATCAAGGGGAAGAAACAACAAAAGACAAGAATCACTGATATACACTGAATATTCTTCCAACTTTCATCTGTGAGCTTTGATTGTAAATCTACTCTAGTTAGAGAGTTTGTTTGTGAGTGGTATACTCTTATACACTTGTAATTGAGAGTTTGAGAGTTCTCTTGTGTGAAGCAAAACTCTTGTAAAAGTTTAAGTGGAGCTTGGACAAAACCACTTGGGATTTGAAGAGCTCGGTGAGGAGTTCTTGTAGAGTGAGCTGAGCACTTTATCAATCAGCAACCCATCTTGTAATAGTTGATTACATAGTGGAAGAAGGCTTCAAGGAGGTCTTGGGGTGAGGACGTAGACCACGGTTTGTGGTTGAACCTCGGTAAATTTGTGTCTCTCCTTCATTGCTCTGTTTTCTTTGTTTTCATTGATAACTTTGCTTTGCACATAGATTAGCCTTGACTATATTATTTAGATTAATTTTAAATTAAAATTAACTTGTATTAATTTCTGAAAAACCCAATTCACCCCCCTCTTGGGTTGCCTATTGGACCAACAATCCTTCCCCCCTTAAATAAGTTTAGTTCCCAAACTTGATACAAGCTATCATACAAACAAAAAGGGATAACGCTCCCAGATCTCGTCTTCACGTTCCCAAGTAGATTCCTCCCAAGTGTGGTTCTGCCATAAGACTCATACCAACGGAATGACCTTATTCCTAAGAACATGGTTGCGACGATCAAGAATCTCAACCGGTCTCTCAACATAACTTAAATCTTTATTTACGGCCAAAGGATAGTGATCAATCATGTGTGTCGGGTCGTGAACATACCTCCGTAGCATCAAAACATGAAAGATATTGTGAACTTGTGAAAGTTTCGGAGGAAGAGCAATAGGATAAGCAACCGGTCTAACCCGTTCAAGAACTTCAAACGGTCCAATGTACCTTGGACTAAGCTTTCCCTTTTTGCAGAAACGATTTATCCCCTTGGAAGGAGATACCTTTAAGAACACGTGGCTCCCTTTATCAAACTCTAAGTCTCGCCTTCGCACATCCGCATAACTCTTTTGGCGACTTTGAGTAGTTTGTAGTCGTTGTTGAATGATCTTGATCTTGTCGGTGGTCAGTTGCACAATTTCGGGCCTAAGAATCTTCCTTTCTCCAACTTCGGTCCAACAAACTGAAGATTTGCACTTCCTCCCGTAAAGCGCTTCATAAGGTGCCATCTCGATGCTTGCATGAAAACTGTTATTATAGGCGAACTCCGCCAATGGTAGGTGATCCTCCCAACTCCGCTGAAAGTGGAGAACACATAACCGCAACATGTCTTCTAAGGTCTGAATGGTCTTTCTGATTACTCGTCGGTTTGCGGATGAAATGTCGTGTTGAACTTCAACTCGATGCCCAAAGCCCTTTGCAAGCTTTTCCAAAATTTCGATACAAATCTCGAGTCTTGGTCGAACACTATTAATACTGGCTTGCCGTGTAATTGAACAATCTCCGTAATGTAGAGGGTCGCATGCTTAGATAAAGAGTACATAGTCTTCACTGGCAAGAAATGTGCAGATTTGGTGAGGCGATCAACAATAACCCATATGGCATCACAATCCCGTGGTGATCTCGGCAATCCTATGACAAAATCCATGGTAATATGCTCCCACTTCCATTCCGGTATCGGTAAAGATTGAAGTAGTCCCGCCAGTCTTTGATGTTCTGCTTTGATCTGTTAGCATTGTAGACATTGCTATATGAACTCGGCTATTTCCTTCTTCATTCCCGACCACCAAAATGTCTCCTTCAAATCCCAACACATCTTGGTGCCTCATGGATGCATGGCAAACTTCGTGTTATGGGCTTCTTCCAAAACTTTTCTCCTGATATTGGGTACATTTGGAGCACACAATCGACTTCTGAACTTTAAGGCTCCATTATGCAAGGTGAAGTTCGGCTTCAGATTTGTTCCCATTTCTTCATAGATCTTCCACAAGGATCTTCAGGTTGTCATTGCTTCACAACTTCTATCAACACCGGGTGGGCGATCATGGTGGTAAGAATCATATTGGTACCCAGTACAACAATTTCAATCTCTGATCTCTCTAAGTCAAGGAGCAAGGGCCGCTGGAAAGTAACAAGACAGGCTAGGTTAGTGGTAGACTTCCGGCTTAAGGCGTCGACCACCACATTGACCTTGCCCGGATGGTATTGAATGAGAATGTCGTAGTCCTTGATAAACTCGAGCCATCTTTTCTGTCTCATGTTCAGCTCCTTCTGGGTGAACAGGTACTTCAAACTCTTATGGTTGGTGAAGATCTCACATGTGACTCTGTACAAATAGTGGCACCAAATCTTCAAAGCAAACACCACCGTTGCTAATTCAAGATCATGGGTCGGGCAGTTCTTCTCATGTGGTCTCAACTATCTCGAGGCATATGCAATCACCTTACCGTGTTACACCAAAACGCACCCCAATCCTCTATGTGAAGCGTCATTGTAAATGGAGAACCCGTCAGTCCCGGTAGGTAAGGCTAGGATTAGTGTGGACACCAGTCGATTCTTCAATTCTTGGAACCTTCGTTCCCTCTTCTCATTCCATTCAAATAGTGTGTTCTTTCAGGTGAGCTGTGTTAGCGGAGTTGCAATCTTGGAGAAATCCTTCACAAATCTTCAGTAATACCCAACTAAGCCTATAAAACTTCTGACTTCGGTCACGTTCGTCGGTCTCAGCCAATTCACAATGGCTTCAACCTTCGAAGGATCCACGGACCCTCCATTTATACTGATGATGTGTCCCAGAAATGCTACACTTGGCAGCCAAAATTTACACTTTTTCAGCTTGGCATACAATCTCCTGTCTCGCAGAGTTTAAAGAACCATTCTCAAGTGATGCTTATGATCTGCAAGACTCTTAGAATACACCAAGATATTATTAATAAACATGATTACAAAATCATCAAGAAAGGGTTTAAAAACCCGATTCATCAAATCCATGAAAGCTGCATGTGCATTTGTGACTCCAAACGGCATAACCAAAAACTCATAATGACCATATCTAGTTCGGAATGTCGTCTTCTCCATATCACTTGCCGTCACTTTCAGTTGGTGATAACCTAACCTTAAGTCAATCTTCAAAAATACTTGTGCGCCCTATAGTTGATCAAACAAATCATCCACCCTTAGTAATAAATACTTATTCTTAATTGTAACCTTGTTCAATTCCCGGTAATTAATGCATAATCTCATAGTTCCATTTTCTTTTTCATAAATAACACTAGAGCACCCCATGGTGAAACACTAGGACGGATGAATCCCTTTTCTAACAAGTCTTGGAGTTGAACTTTCAACTCCTTCAACTCTAAAAGGGACATAAGGTATAGAGCTTTGGAAATGGGTCTAGTACCCGGATTAAGGTCAATGTGGAACTCAATCTCTCGGTCCACCAAAGAACCTGGTAGCTCATCACGAAAAACATCAGAAAATTTCCAAACAACATGGATGTCTTCCAAGGGTGGGGGGGAAACGTGTGTCTCAAAAATGCTACACAAGAATGCACGATTCCCTTTTTGAATTAAAAGACGTGCTTGCATAGATGAAATGAGATAGAGTGGAGGCACGACACTAACTCCCTAAAATACAAGTCCCGAATGGTTAGAAGAATGAAACACGACTCGTTTAAGCTCACAATCAATGATAGCCCGATGGGAGGACAACCAATCCATTCCTAAGGTGACGTCAAAGTAGTGCATTTCTAGGGGGATGAGTTTTACAAACATAGGCACATCGTTTACAAGAATTTCACATGAATTATAAATCCTATCACATAACATAGAATCTCCGGATGGCAACGATACTATCAAAGCATAATCAAGAGGTACTGGAGATGTATACAAGTA
The DNA here is from genome assembly GCA_033060915.1 of Euryodendron excelsum. Taxonomy (NCBI): domain Eukaryota; kingdom Viridiplantae; phylum Streptophyta; class Magnoliopsida; order Ericales; family Pentaphylacaceae; genus Euryodendron; species Euryodendron excelsum. The sequence goes on along the minus strand of CM065384.1, from coordinate 33,767,991 downwards.
TTGAGCAAAGAGATATGAAACAAATAAGTGCATAGAACCGGAATCAATAAGGACATGTGCAGGTCGACCACAAACAGGGAGTATACCTGACACAACGGAGTCAGTACCTGGGGTGTTTCCCGGTGTAAGTGCGAAAGCTCGGCCTTGTCGTGGTTGATTCTCTCTCTTGTTGGCCGTAGATTACTGAACTGAGCTGATGTTGATGCTCCAGATCCCTATGCTCTGTTCCTCTTTGGACAGTCTTTCACTTGGTGCCGATCTTGGCTGACCCATAACAAACTTTGCTCCTATAGTAACATGGCCCTTGATGTTTCTTTTGACATGTAGGACATGTCGGTGCTTCATTAGTTATATCACCCTTTCGATTCACAATGTTTCCCCGTGGGGTAGATGAATTCCCACTAGAAGACCCAGAACTTGGCCACTTTGAACTTTGCCCTTTGCTTGGGTCACCTCTCGATCTCTTCTTGTTCTTCTCCTGGTATTGGGACATTTCATCATTTGCTCTTTCAGCAATCGTTGCCCGTTGCACCACTTCTTGATGGGTCCCTAGCCGTAGTATGTCCACCTTATTGCGGATGTTCCATCGTAGCCCTGCCTCAAACTTCCTCGCCTTGCGAGTCTTTGATGACATAATATGTGGGGCACATCGTGATAGTTCCATGAATTTGGCATTGTACTCTGCCACGGTCATATGCCTTTGAGTCAAATTAAGGAACTCCATAGTCTTCTGATCTCTGACAATCTTAGGAAAGTATTCCTCATTGAACACCTCCAAAAACCTAGGCCACAACCATAGTGGCTCCGTCGCCTTCTTTAATTTCCACCAAACAAGAGCAGCTTCTTCGAATGTGAAGGTGGCAAAGGCCACTTTCTGTTCATCGGTGTAAGGCAGCACCTCGAACACCCTCTCAATTCCCAACAACCAAGACTCCACCAAGACTCATCAGGAGTTCCCTGAAAAGTTGGGGGCTTTAGTTGCTGAAATTGCTTAATAGTAATATGTGCCACTGCATCTCCTCTTGGCGCCTGCGCTGCTGGTTACTCCGGCGCATTGGCAGTGTTGCTATGAGCATCTTGGACCACTTGGACAAGCCCAACTAAGATCCTTTTAAGGCGATCAATTCGGCCTTCGGGCTCTTCGGCCCCTTTACGACCACCTCTCCTCAGCGACATGGTTAACTATACGGGCACAACAAAACGTTAAGTATTTAACATAATACTACATGTATTACACCTTGGCATGTCATTATACATGTAGCATACACATACATATACATATAGCATATACACATGTCAAACCTAAAATTCTATCTAGACATGACTCAATCTTACGGTGTCAACCTATAGCTCTGATACAACGCTGTCACGCCCCGTAACCCGGCCTATGCGGATTTAGGGTACATGACCAGCCAATAGCACGGCTACCTGAGGCCACATTACATAAACTAGTTGATCACCTGTGCAAAATCATTTAAAATTTGCGAAAATATAATCTTTTATAACTTGAAATATAATTTGTGTCATACATGGTAGAGCCGTGCTTAATCCAAAACATAACATACATAAGGACAAAATTAAGGTTCACCAAAGTTATAGCGTTATATCATTATAAAACATTGGGTCTAGGCCCCAAACATTATAAAAAAGATAGGTCCGTGGCCCGTAGCTCAAAATCCACATATGGCCTCGCTTTGGGGCCTTCCGGATTGGCTACCTGAAAATCATTTAAGAAAATATAAGTTAATACTTAGTGAATAACAATGATGTGTGAGCATGAAAATATCATGGACTACCAATTATGTTTAATGTATAAACAATAGATAAAACATTTATGCTTATATAGCATGAACTTGAAACTTATAAGCATAGGCTTGAAATCATAGATAGCTTAAGCATCATATTGAAACATTCTATTGTTTCAAAATATGATATTATAAAAGAAAGATGCGACATATTTTTGTTCGTGATAAAGCATAAAATAACTTATCATAAACAATTGAACATATCATTGTTCTCGTTCTAAAATATAAGTATGCTACAACTCGACATCAAAGTTAGGCTCCACATCAGTAACCTTAAAGGTCACAAATAGGGCTTTTTAGGCTGTGGGACATCTCTCGAACATAACAATAGTTTATTTAACATCCCTTATCATAGGACCATCGTTGCAAGTTTAAGGTCTTGCCACGAAAGACCTCAAGTTAGCACCATACATTAGAAAAGTCTTGCATCTCTTTCATGTAAGCATTTTAGTCCATAGGTTTCAATTCATAATATATTATAACTTACATGCCTTTAAAAGTATGACATTTATAATTGAATATAACATTGATGCATTGAAAACATATGTAAAAGATTGTATGATATGGTTTGAACTTAAAATAGTTGAAAAGTAGTATAATTTACTCATGGCATATCATTACTCACCTCTCTTCGATTAATCGGTGATAACAAGGTGTTTCTACATAAAATGCACGTAGAAATATAGAAACATCAGTACAATGTTCTAAGGCAAACAATAACACATAAATCGAGACTAAGCACATAAATCCCTCAACCTCGACTCATTAACGCCTCACTCTCACCATGGAAGAGCGAGACTAACTCTAGGGCAATTTCAAACCCCAATATCTCTCAATCTATAAGAAATTAGAGAGCAAAATTTATATGGGTACAAAGGTCTATGAGTCCACTTTCTAACGATTCAAACGGTGCATCAATCCAAGTTTTTTTAGAGAAAGTTATGCTTGTTTTACTAAACAATGACCAAACTGACAGACCTTTCGAATGCCCAACCGGGAGAATTTGAGCGCCCGGGCTTCTTCCCCATACCGTTCGAACTCCATATTAGGAGTTTGAACGCCCAGTTCTTGGCAACAATCGAAATTCGACCCAAAACTTCAAAACTCAACCTAAACTCTTCTAAACACAGCCAAACCTTCCTAATACTCTTAGGGCCCAAAGATTAGCCTACAAGGATGATAATAACTTAAAATGAGGAAGAAAGAACAATCAAAACAAAGAGATCTAAAGAAGAATTCAAAATCCTAATATTTTACATATTTGGGGGTTTCAACCCCCAACTCTCCAATTCTCTAATATTAAGCTACAAGCTCTCAAATTCAAAGTAATTAGGACTCAAGGACTCTCCCAAGACAAACCCAACTCATATATATGCATATATACATATCTCAACACATTTACACAAGTATACATACAAGGTTTTAGTTCATTCATTTCTCTCTCTAGCTTTCCAACTCCACAATGGGCTTTCAAGCTTGGTTGAGCTCTTTTTGTTTTCTCCTCTTCTTCTTGATCTTCTCCCTTCAATCTCCTTCATCTATCTCTTCTTCTCTCTCTCTCTCTCTCTCTCTCTCTCTATAAATGGGTGTGTGTGTAGTGTATTTACATAGGTATATAAGATGATACACAAGAAAAATAATCACATGTATCTCACTCCAAGAACTCAAGTAACAACTTTAGCTCCCAATTGGTGACTTTGACCCAAAAAAAATAACATCTAACATTAAACAACACAAATGCCTTAATTTACATAAATGAAGAAAGTTAATGGGTTCAGGGTATTACATTTTTTATCCGATCAATAGACATTACAATTATAAACTATTTAATTTTATTGGATATAGAAGACCCACCAAATAAATGTATATTATTTGTCATTTTATTAGATAAAATGTACGGTTGTACAGAAAAAATAGGTAAGATCTACAAATTATTATACAAAAAGTTTAAAAATTTTGTTGCCCAAGCCCAAAGGCTTGTTGGGCTTACCCCAGGGTTGGCCCTACAGGCGAGGCCGAGAGAAACCTTGGTCTATTACCGCCTCTATATCGGTATGAATTTTTATTTTAACCTCTATTTCTGCCTTCATCCCTGTTTTGAATTCTCCATACTCTTTCCAAACAGAACAAATTGGGTTGGATCTCCACTTTTTCCTGGTCCACTGCTGTCTCTAATGTTGATTTAGTTCTTTTATAGATTACTGTAGAGAAAATTGGACCAATAACCCACGCATGAGGAAAAGGAAAATGTTGCTCTTCCAAAAAATTTATACAAAAAATCTCATTTTACACATTAAAAAAAAGGTTATTTTTTTAATAAATTTATATAAAAAATTTATGTGATAATAATTTATTTTTTGTAAATAGCGTGTGACATAGTTTTACGTGTTTATATGTGAACCGTGTCGGAAGAACTGATAGCAGTATTCAGAGCAGAACTGCAAAAGAAAAAGGAGCTGAGACGCAGAATGATTTAACGGATAGGCTAATGCAACTTAAAGATGAAGAGGGCAGAGAATTAACTGACGAGGAGGTGCACGATAACTTTGGCAGCCTTGTTGTAGAGGCTACGAATCAACCACCCTTTCATTGACGTGGGCCATTTATTACCTTGCAAAATTTTTCAACGTTCTTCAAAAACTTTGATAATTATTAATATTAGAGGAATGTTATATATAATTTTATTTTTTAATTTTTTTATTACTAGACACAATATTAGAGTATTCACATTAATAAATTTATGTAAGACTATTTATTTATGTCAAGTGAGTGAAAAAAAAAATTGAAAAAATAAATTACATATGACATTTTTCTTAATATTATTGTTAGTTGTTTTTTGTAATAATAATAATAATCTAATAGCACTTAAACACACAGATGAAACTTTTAATGCTATTGATGCAAAAACTCAAATATAAAGGTATAAATCCAACTAAGTTACTAGAGCTCCAATCGTGTTCCGGGTTAAAAACTCATTTTAAGTTTCGCATGTTCTATTAAAAAATCAAAGTTAAATATATTTAGAAGCTCGTTAATTTTACGAACTTAGCACACACTCAAATCAATAGGCTTATATGCACTCTAAAACTATATAAAAATCAAGTTACTTGAGCTCAACTTATGATCACCTCGATTAAAGCTCGTTAGAAATTGACTAAAAAATTAAACAAAACAAACCTTGAATGTGTTTTGAAATTCATTAAATTTTTAAGCTTTAACAGTTTACTCCCTTCTCAAACCATGTGATCTAATATCCAACACACCAACTTAATTAAGTTGCTAACCACTAAACACTCCCAGCTTACCACCAAGACTCAAACTAGATCCAGAAACTTTGATATCGCTATTACTGTGGAAGCAAACAATATAATTTTAGGGCTATGTAAGCAAGAGGCAAATGTGAACAAATATAATATTGGAAAGAACATTAAACAAGACATATGAATATATTTTGGTTCACCAATTGTAAAGATAATTGACAAACTTCACTGAAACACCGAGATTCTAACTAAGAACATACTACAATATTCAAAGGAAATGAAATAAAAATCGGGCATTAATATCAAACAGTGCACTAGATCAACAAAGGAAATAAAAACATCATAGTTGATCTTGCTAATCTTAATTTGTATTTGCAGGAGCAGAACATGGCTTTTCAGGAAAGAAAAAAGGAGACTTCATCACAAAGGATGACATTTCACAGCTGAAATACACAAACCAGGTCCTTCTTGCCAATCACATTTGTATATTGCAACCTGTCATTGCCTGCTCAAATGCTCATGCCTTCAAACTTGGTTATTGCAATTTTTAGAGCTTTTGTATGAAGCAGATGAAGTAAATATACAGTTGGATAGGTTACCTTCGCACCTCCTATTTTATGTGCTTTGGCATTACCAATCATGCAGGTGCGGGAAGAAACTGTAAGATTGGCCACTGTTGCAATCTTTGTTTTCCGTCAAGGCGACAAAGGTGTTGAATATCAAGGTATCACCTATATGATTCAGATCACATAAATACATATATATATATATATATATATATATATTGGACCATTTCCAGTGAATTATTGCATTATCTTGTCAATATGGCTTCCTTTCATTCTTGTTTACAAATGAAAATCGCAGGTTACAAGATACCAAGAGGTTGGAAAGTCATCTGTTGGCTTCGATATCTTCACACCGATCCAAGGAACTTCGAGGATCCAATGTCCTTTAATCCAGATAGATGAATGTAAGTTGTTCTTGTTGATTAAGAGGCTTTACTTTCATTTTACAAGTATGAACGATACGCGTTGGACAAGCCTACATGATAATTTTAAAAAATACAGGACACGACACGGTAGTAACACAACAAAATAATATATTTTTATATTTTTTATATGTTATATATATAAGTATTTTATTAAAAAAATTAAAAATATATACAAGATAACACCAATTAAACAAATAAAATAATATATTTCACTACTTAATTGGTAACAAATCATTCACAATTAGTTAATTACATTCTATTAAAAATGATAAAGTAAACAAACATATTAACAACAAAAAGTTGTTCCATCAATACATAATATTATAAAGTAATAAACTACCGGAAACATCAACATGTCATTACACTTCATCAGTTGTCCATTATCATCTAATATAAAAACCATAAAAAAAACACTCAAAACAAATTAATTGCCAAATATAAGTAGCATATTTATTTTTCTTTTCCTTCTTCTTGGATCCAACAATTAGTTTTAAAATCTATAGTTGAGTTTTCGTTGTGTTTCTAAAGTGTTCAAAATGGGACACGCGTGTCCAAACCGTATCCATGGAGTGTCCGATATAAAAATAAATAAATAAAAAGTCAGATACGTAAAACGGAATGTTTGACGAGTGTCGATGTTTGACACGTGTCTGACTCGGAATGATTCCTCCAACAGAGTGTCCGTACTTTCTACATTTTATTTATTGGTTCATTTTATTAGCATTTTGGATTGAAAGCTAATATTGCAATGAGTTTTGCTTCCAAAAGCAAGAAAAGTACTTCGGTAATCCTTGCTAAAAATTATTCCAATTATCGTTTAAAAGTAATTAAGATATGCCTCTTCAGAAACAAGCAAAGCCAGAAGGATTCTAAGTATTTGCTGGAGGATCAAGGAGCTGTGTTGGAAACAAGCTCGCTAGGCTGCAAATCGCTATCTTTCTTCATCATTTGGTCATTGGCTACGAGTAAAGCAAATCTTTTATGCCAAGTTGATCAATTTTCATCCGGTGGAGGTATTTTTTAGCTAATTCTTTGTCTCTTTTCCCATTTTCAGGTGGGAACTTGTTAATCCAGATGTTAAGATGTCTTATCTGCCAAATAAAAAACCGGTAGACGGGGTTAAGATATCTATGACAAAAATTTGAATGTAATAGTTTTCTGAATCCACAAGCCTCATAGACTTGTTTGCTTTCTGTTATTAATGTCATCCGATGATGGTGTTGCCGAGAAAGCTTGTGGACTTTGATTCAGGTGGATTTGTCCTCGTAGTTGCTTCTATGCTTTGTATTTCTTTTCAACTAAACAGAAAACATAAAATAAATTTGAACTTAATTTTGGGCACTGATAAAATGCATATATAAATACTTTTTTTGGTTTGTTACTTGATATTATTTTTTGCCCTTTGTCAAACTGAAGAAAGATGATGAATCCTATTGAGGACTTGGTCTTTGTAACAACATATCAAGCGATCAAATGTTAGGATTTAGAAATGTTTTCTCCAAAAATGAACTTTGAGTCCAAAAGTTTTGTAAACAGTTGACTAAAGATTAGTGAAGAAAACATTAACATATGAGTCCCAATCGGGTTATTGTTGGTCTCCTCTTCATCTCCCCACTGTCTTGCTGAGTGTTATGCCCTTTACTATGGGGCCTGTATATTATAGTCTTCTGAACAATGAATGTGCATCTTGTTGTCTGGCGCTTTCTGTTTTTGTTGTGGATGATTCTCTTGGTTTCCTCCATTGACATCGTGGTAGCGAAATGAAAATTTTTTCAAGTACAAATTTGCCCAATTTTGCTATAAGGAAATAAAAGATGGTTTGGGATCAGCATTGTTGATATAAGAACTGATGTATATGTAATGTTCTCATTGTCATGGCTAGTCAAGTTTATATGTAGTTTATTTAAACAGAGCCTCTCTCTCTCTCTCTCTCTCTCTCTCTCTCTCTCTCTCTCTCTCTCAATGGTCAGAAGAGGAACAAAACTTACATGCTGCGTGCGAGATGCATGCAGCTGCGAGGAAGAAGGAAACGGCTGCTACGTCCCCAGCTTCCTTGGACAATTAGTCTGTCTTAGCTCTTAACCTCTTAAATTTTCATAAGATAAAAAAAATAAAAATAAAAAGTTTGGGATTTTCTTATATGGATTGTTATTCTACATCTGTCACTAATTCACAGAGTCAACTAACTAACTGGGCTAGCCCAGTTGAACAGAACTCATGGTCTCTTAAAAGGAGGTTAGAAGTTCGACTCTTCAAGTGTAAAAAGTTTCTTCAAGGTCTTTGGCTTGGTAATTATTTGATTTGTGTGAGACGGGGAGACGCCTACACAGAGCCCAAGATCAGTCCATTAGTCAAGGTGTGCGCAAGCTACCCGGATACCTGATTAACAAAAAAAAACTCACAGGGTCAACTTTACACCTAGGCAAGTAAATTCCTATCTTAAACTCTAAATTTTTAAAACTTTACATGCTATAGTAAATTGTAAAGGTCTTATACAATTTTTTTTTTATTTTTTTAAATAAAAACACCAACCTAGATGAGAGTAAAAAAAAAAAAGCTCGTTACAAGAAGAACACCCACACTCAATTACACTAACTTCAAGGAGAAAACATAAGTTTAACCAATAAACAAACGAAGTAAAAATAAAATTGTTTTGAAGGCCTCCAAGTTTTTAACACCTTACCATTACATGCTATAATTAAGGGCCGAGATCTTGTCATATGCGCTTAAACTTTACATTTTTTTCCTTTTCTCTTCCCAGTCAAGATGATAAAAAGAAAAGTCCTATAAAAAAAATGCTCAAAATCAACTACACTAGTTTTTATTTTTTTTTAAATAAAATTCAAAAAAAAATTTTGCAAAAGAAATTTGAATGTTTCAAATTTTTAAAACCTTACATGCTATATAGTTTCGACATTTCTTTTAAAGGAAGAAAAAAAAAGAATGCCATCCAAAAGAAAAATTTCATGTTAGAAAAAGAAGGTCCAAAATCAACACACTAGTTAATTTCAGAAGAAAAAAAAAACTAATTTAAAAAAAAAAATTTAATACAAAAAAATTCAATAAAAAATAAAATTATAAAAAATATTATTTAAAGTCATCGATTTAGGCTTCAAGTTATTTAGAGCCAATTTGGCAAACTCACAAGGTGTTATTTTTTTTCATTTTTCAATTTTTTTTTTTTTGGCAAGAGAAAAGCCTACCTCTGGCTTATTTTTATAAAGGCATAAACAAAGAAGTTTTTTCCATCTTTTTTTTTTTGGACTATTTTTCCATCCTTCCTCAGTTCCTTGGTACCAAAATAAAAGTAAACGAAAACAAGTGTATTAGGTAGGGGAGTCCATTCCAACAAATACACGCGTTTTCCATGGGCCTAATATAATAATAAAATTGACCATTTTTCCTAATTCATGCGATTAGGTAACGTACACCACTCATGATGCGGTGCTGGTGGTGTCACTTGACCCATCAAGTTTTAACAACCAAGAAGAATTTTACAGAATTACAAATATGACCCCGTTGTCTAAAGAGTTAATCTCATCTTCCTCAGAATAGTAACGTTCAAACTTTATTGTCCAATGTGTTTTGTTATTATTTGTTTATTGTCTAATTAAAAATTAATACTCTTATTTCTATTGGTTTTTGATAATTTTTATAAATTTTGCTCGATGCCCTTATTTTGCTTATTGCTCTAATTCTATTGGTATGCTTTACCTCTTTTGCTTGTTAGATTCAAAATAGCAAAAAATTTAAAGCTAAAATGATATCTTAACCTAATTTGTAAATTTGTTGACATGCAACGAGATCATAGAGGGAGAATAATAGATTCTAAAGCGAAAGTGAATAACTTGTGGCTGTAGAGAAAAATTGTATAGATTGTAAAGATAATGAGTAATTTTGTTAAAAAAAAGAATAAAGTGAGAAAATAAAATAGATCAATTTACCAAATTTATCCCTTAAACTAGTCGTTAATAGTTGCTAGGGGGAATAATTTTGATATTTTGAGGGAGGGGTAAATTTGATTTTGAGTCAAATTACACCATTACCCATTGTAATAGCCATTATATATTTGTTAGGAGGGATTTTTTTTTTTTATCAGTTTGGTGTATTTTAAAAAAAAAAAAAAACTAGCTGTTGAGTGTTGCCCATAGGCTTGGATACCAAGCCCAACGAGGCAAGCTAGGTAGGCCGTGTAGGACTTGGCACACACGTGGCGTGTTGTGCTGTGCCATATCAATAACGTGAAATGGTGTGTCGTATCGTGTCAGGGTCAGCTCGACTGGTGCGTTTAGTCATTGTGGTACATTGTGGGCCCATGGCGTCTTTGGGTTGGTCGGAAGGTTTGCCGGCACATATTCAAATCTCGTGAGTTTACACGGTGAGAGGGTATTTGGACTCGCCCACACCCAGAGTTTATATTATAGGAGAGGGTGCAAAGGGCCTTGCCTTGAGAAGGTTCCTACTCATGAAAAAAAAAAAATTTTGTGGTACATTGTCTTTGGAAATTGTATGCTGAATCCTCAATATCCTGTGAGAAGAATTTACCTAAGGATGGAGTATTTACTTTTTGTGAATGACAAGATACGAATCTGAAAGGCCAAAAACAAGAGAGGAGTAATTCCTCTTGCACAATTGACAAAAAATGACAATCCTTATTTATTGTTTCAACTCAGTACACATTCTGTTCACCTGTCCGGGAAAAATAAAAAATAAAAATCTATCACAAAGTCAAATATTGATTAAAAGCAAGTGCATTAAACTTGTAAACATGAAAAACATAAATATTGCCCTTCTTTCTTTTTCACTAACCTAGTGTTCGGATTATGTTACGCTCACCTTGATTAATCTCAGAGTTTATGCAATCTCTCCTGTCTCACACAAATTAGTACTTAAAAGTTTTTAAATTTGAAACTTTAAAAAGAACCGACCTCAAATCACCAAGTTAATCCCTAAGAGTTATATAAATATTGCCCTAACCTAGTGGCTTTAACATTAAAATAAATAAATAAAGTTTGTCCATACAATATTGCAAGAGCTTGTTTGGCTTACAACTTATTCGCTTTCTTCTTTTAACTCCTATCATGCATTTGAAAGCTAAACATGGTAGAGCAATGGTCTCCTTTCAATTTTCAATTTTAGTTTTTTTTATCGTATTAAAGTTAAACGAAGGCATGATCCAGTTTTAAATTTCTTGTACAACTAACAAGAAATTGTTAAAAAACTAAACATGGTATGCCAATGGTCTCTTTTCAATTTTTATTTTTAGGGTTGCAATGTGTTATTTTATTCTTTAATTATTGTGCAATTTTGCCCTTTCGGAAACTTAGTTCTGAAAAACTGATTAGGTGGCCCTACTATTGATGGATGGGCTTCAACTGTGATAAACAGCTGTCCCTAATAAGCCCACGCTAGGATTGCAAGTAGGTGATAATACAACTTGTGGGATCAATTCTTTAATTTTGACCTTTCATATTCAACCTTTCCAATGCCCTTTCGATCTCTCCAAGAGCCCACCCTCCAGGCTCCATCACTCCCCAAAACCAGTGTTTCCAACCTCCCAACGGTCTGTCTCTTTCTCTCTCTCTCTCTCTCTTTCTCTCTGAATCTGTCTCTATATGTATACACACACACATTGAGAGAGAGGGGCACGAGCACAGGCTTGGTTATTTTCACAGAATCACCACAAACAAGCAAAAGATAGAGAATCACTGGAGCATCCTAGAAATGGGTATGCAGCTCCGCTCAAGTTATAATCACAATCACCTTATGGTACCATCATCGTCAACATTGCATCCGATTTGTGCAATTTCACGGCTATGTTTCGAAAAACAAATTGCTGATGACAAGAGCGAAAACACGAAGAACAAGATATTTTGTCTTGAGAGAGTTCGTGGTTTGAGTTCTTTCGATTGGAGAGCCAAAAGGAGGAGAGAAGTTGGATCAAGAATCATTGTAGCATCAAGCAACGTAGCTGCACCACTCAGCTGGGATGACTGGAAACCTGAGAAGGGTTCCAAAGTTCCTTCCCTCAGCGATGTCGTTTGGCCTGCTGCGGGTCAGAGAGAGAAATCTCAATTGAATTTTTATATGGGTCGTTGTGTTTGTGTATAGATTAGAATATATATATATATATATATATATTTATATGTATGTACATGTGGTTGATATGTAACTCTGTGATTGAAAAAAACAGGGGCATTTGCGGCAATGGCGGTGTTGGGGAAAATGGACCAGATTTTGGCACCAAAAGGGGTTTCAATGACAATTGCACCCTTGGGAGCTGTTTGCACTGTCCTCTTTGCCACTCCCTCCTCCCCTGCTGCTCGGGTACTCTCTCTCTCTCTCTGTGCATATACACCCATACATTGATTAGTTAAGGCCTGTTTTCTTTTGGGTCACTCCATTGGTGCGTTGCTGTCAGCAAAGGTCTCTAACCACATCCCATTGTTCTTGATGTCCACTCTGGCATAGAAAAAAAGGGGAATAGAAATGTTCTGTTTATGCATCTTTGAGAATTATATTAGGGGTTAACTGCATTCATGGTCCAGTTGAATACAGTTTCCGAATATATGCATCTTATATTCACTCTCATATATTTGGTTCATTTTCATCCGAATGTTTTAGGGTTAAGGACCTAAGACATTTGATAACCCGAACTAACTCAAAAATCAAACTTCAAATATAATGATACAATTTGTATTGCATACATGATTTTAGTTCAAACCATTCTCTAGAAGTCAATTTATAAATTGTGTCCAAAATACAAAAATAAATAAATAAAATGAACTAAACAGTGAATTATCAAGCTTAACTAAGTGGTCGGTCCATTGGAAAGAAACTCTACCATAAAAGAAGTAATTTTTTAGCTCTTAAAACTTTTGTATATCTTCCATAGTTTTCTTGGAGGGGAATAAGGAAGGGGAGGGAAGTAAACTGTTCTAGAATCCAACCAATCCTTTGATTATGATAGCTTTAATGTTATGTTAAATAAAATTGTGCATGTATCCTACATTATTTTGGTTTAGGTTTGGGACCAAATCAAATCAAATCTTCCTGAGTTGCACTCCTAGTTGCTTTTATGGGTTTCTACGTGCAAGTGTCGAAAAAGCAGCTTGAATTTTCATCCATGAATGCAACCGACCATTCTGATATATGTTGTCAATTTGAGCATAGGACTTTATGCATACTAACCAAGTAAGAAGCTAATAGTCAACTATTATTTTTCTTCTATTTTATTGTTTATTGGTCTATCACCCTAATACTTCAATTTCTTCATTTCAACAATTATTATGAGAGAAATATGTCCTTGTTGATTGAAACATATCTAGTTATCATTCAAATGTTTGGTGGTCTAGGACTTGTTTGAATCATCATTCCTCAGTAACTTGTCAATAGGTCTTATAGTTCATTTTGCATCATCAACATACCTAAATATATTTTCACTTTATTAGTTATTTATTTAGAAAGTAAGTTCTAATTACTGCTGGTTTAGGTTAGCAATTGTGCTTTTGCTCAAAAGGGCAAGATTTTTAGTCCATACACTCCCATCCTATTTAACATTTCCGGCAAAGATTTCTACTAATCTCGCTTCTCTCCCTAGTCCTGTCCCTCTATTCTGTGTTTCTGCACGCGTGCGTGTGAGTAAAACGGAAAAATAAATGTTAAGCTGCTTACAAATAGGGTAAGGGCTTTACATTTTAAGGACTTGTAAAATTTGCTTAACAAAACATGCTAGTCCAACCATTTCTAGAGAAGAAAATTTCCCAAGATATATGTCTTTGTAATGCCAAACACATAATAGAATTCATCTTGTGCCTAATTCTTTCAATATAGTTTTGCCATGAAGGAACTAAAAGCAACCTCCGCTTGTTGGTCCAGTGGAATATACACGAGAAGTAGGGGCAAGCCCACATGCTTTTGTCGGCCAAATTGAGGTCTGCTGTCTGCCTAGACCGTCCGTGATTTACCCGAGGTTGGTGGATTGAGATGTTTGCCAACCTCCTGCCTTGGCCAGGTTCTCACACGTCACCAAGAAAAAAAATTGAAGGAACTAAAAGAACTTCAAAATTCAAAAGATTCTCTTAGAAGTTTGACTTAGAGTAGTACCTTCTAATTCAAAAACCGGTTGCAAAAGAGTAATGTATTTTTCATTTTTGAACCTCATCATTTTGAAGTTCTTTGAATCTTTTGCAACTGCGGAGATGACCCATGACAACGTGGCGGGTGATGAGGAAATACCCAGTTTTGCAGCCCATCTCCGTCAGACCCAAAAAAAGTACTTTTGGGAAAGCTTAATTCCATGACTAATGTTAGTAGCTGGGTTTTTATGTAATTTGTAAGTTTAAATTACCCTTCGATATTTTGTTGTTTTGAAGGTTCTCAGGGCTAGTAGGACTTTGGTGTGCTATTATATATGGGGTGTTAATGAACAAATTCTCTTAATTTCATTGGTCGAGCACCAGTTTAGTTGTCCAAAAAGATGTAAAGTGGGACATTTTATAATTAGCTCATTCACAAATTAGAGGGCTGTGAAAATAAAACAACTTCACATAGTTTGACTTAGTTGATTTCAAATGAAATTATTCAATTTGCACAACCAAATGGGTATGTAGATTCAAATTCACAGTTCTTTATGGGCTTTCTTTTTACCTTATTTTTGGATTCAAGGTTTCTTTCCCTAGTGACTGAAGGAATTACTGGATTATAGGGTTTTCCATGTTATAGAGGTTGATCTTTCATATTTGCTTACTATCTTGCAGCATCAGAAGCAATTTCCTGATAGGCCAAATTGCAAGAGTGCATTGCTCTGTACCATTAAGCCAAAATAGATAGCAGCAAACAAAGATCTGTTGTGGATGATTAGATTTTTTTGGGGAATTTGTTTAAACAAACATTAAAATTTGTTCCATTGCGCTGATCAAAGTGCTCATATCTTCTGTTTACAAGTAAACATACAAATTATATTGAAGAAGTAAGTCTTTGAAGTTAGTTGCTCCAAGACTTTGTTTTCTTGAGATGAACTCGTGTACTAAGTACCCTTCCCTGTTCCATTTTGCAGAAGTACAATATGTTTATGGCTCAAATAGGTTCTGCAGCATTTGGTGTGTTGGCATTTTCAATATTTGGGCCAGGTTGGCTAGCTAGGAGCGCTGGCCTTGCTGCATCCATAGCTTTCATGATCTACGCACGAGCAATTCATCCACCAGGTAACCACCCACTAATAGCTTTGTCTCCAACCCTTTTTAGATTCTTCTGACAATATCCGCTCCATGTTTTAGAACTAAAATGAAAATTGCATCCATCAATCTCTAGCTGGAAGCTTGCCCTTACTATTCATTGATGGGGCAAAGTTGCACAGCTTGAATTTTTGGTATGCATTCTTTCCTGGAGCTGCTGGATGCATTTTCCTCTGTTTAATTGTAAGTTTCTTACCTCTCTCTAGCCCTCATATACTTCGTTTGACTGCCACTTGATGTGGAAGTATTTAGAAAAGAATGTTGAAATCTTACCACAATGAAACCAACCTTGTTGTAAGATTTCTAGTTCTCATACCTCCAGCTATTTGGAAGCAATTTCAGAGAGGAACAGGGTTCCTCAAATGGACCTTTAAACTGAGTTATATAAACTTACTTCTCCTACTGGATTTTGCTATATTCAACAATTGTATGTGTAGAAATTGTTGCCAACCTCCACAAAATACAGACCGATGATGGGTTTCCTAGAAGATAAACCAGATCACGATTTGCATAGAAGAGACACTCTCTCAAGGACATGTGCAGACACTATAATATCACCTTCCCTTTATAGAATGTCTGATCTGTGGCCATTGACAATCATTCTTCCCGAGTTGCTTCCTATGACAACAGAATTCCATATTTGATTTAGGAATAATGAGTGAGATTCCTTATTCTAGTTCAACATTTTGCAGCAAGAGTTGGTATCTTACTTGAAGGACAACTTCAAATTTTGACAGCATCATTTGAAATCCTACAATCAAAGCATACCCATTGAAAGGTGATGAAGCTTCTCCTTAGTCTCAGAACTGATCGGTCTCCACCAGAAATTTCCAAAATGCTTGTTCTAAAGGAAATTTTACACTGATAAAAAAATGAAATCTTCAGCATTCCACTCATACAAGCAAAGTGATTTGCAATGTTTGTAAAGGTTAAAACGTTTCTTGTTTATAGTGTTGTGAATTAAATCAAATCATTCAAGAGTAATCGCTTTCTAAGAAGAGGCAGCAGTAGAGAAATCTATCCATAATTACAGTAGCAAATGAAAAACAAATAATTTCTTCCCCGGAATTCTTATCAATCATGTTTTTGCAAGTTCTTGGTGCTTTTTACCTATGTCCTACAATTCCATGTGTCTATGCGAATTCCTGTTAATCGTTGTATAAACTTGCTACTTATGATCTTCATGTGACTCGGATTGTGTGGGCTACTGTTTAGTTGTAATGACAAACATTTGATCATTCTTTAGTACTAAATCCTTCCATTCGTCCATTATGTTTTGCTTGTATACATAGCACTCGCAGAGCATTAAGACGTAATAGATATACAAACAATATCTAAATTCTAAGGCTTGCTGCTGCTTCTTTTTTTTGCCCCCTTACGAATAATTTAGGGCATGGAGAAGAGGCTCTCTCAATGTGTGACATCTGATTCCATATTTTTGAAATGTTTTGCAAATATGTACTGCAGTCTACTCTGTTAGGTGCTTAAATCAGTTGTCTTGTGATTTTAGTTTGAGTTTAAAATTATTACTATAACACAAAGCGTTTCCAATTTCTACTCATACCTTCCAAACTGGTCCAAACTCAACTGGCATGGGTTTGTGTTTGGCAAGCAGGGAAGAAAATGTAGTGCTCGTACTCTTTTATATTATGTTTGGATATTGAATTTGTGTAAGAAAAAAAAAGCTGTTAAATTCTTCTTTTTTTTGTTTGGTTGGGTTAGGAAATTCAAGAAGAAAATCAATAGATATTTGTAAAAAAGAATGCATTTATTGTTTCGTTAACTATAATGAAAAAAGATAATATGACAGTAATTTCATTTCATTTCTATTTTCTTTTCCTTTGATGTATTTAAAATCCAAATATTGCATTAAAGCTTAGGATCTAGTTTACGCAATGCTATCTATATATCCCTGTTCATGTATAAATGAACCTGAAGATCTAAAGGGTTTTCTATTTCTAGCATGGAACTGACAAACCAAACTAAATCGGTCCATTAATAAGTATGGGGTTGCCCATTTTTTTTCTTTTTTTTTGTTTTCCACAAGTGGACCGTATTAAGCTTTCTCTAAGTCAAATTCAGTCTGACCTAGTTGTAAATTGTTCCAAATCCAACTTTAATTCCCACCAACGAAAAGCTAGACAAATAAAAAATACAATGAGTGTATGTGAGGAGACATTATTCAGTGCTCTAGGAGCACCACCAGGTCTTGCTTTTCTTTTTACATGGAGATGGGTTTTTTACTTGTTAGGTGGGGTATCTGCCACCACTTAATAAGGGGCTCCACCTTCCATGTGAGAGAAAGAACAAGGATGAGGTGGTGCTCCTAGCACACTGAATAATTTTTAGTATATTAGGGGTAATTATAGAACACTTTTTATACTATGACTCAATATAACTATACTCTTTTAAACTCTACAATGTAACATGTTGACTTCTTAAATTACTAATTTATATCAATCAACACCTTTTGTTAGTAGTATATTAGCAATTTGTTAAGAGAGTGGATAAAAAATTGTTCATCTAAAATTATGATTTTATATCTCAATTGACCTTATCTTTTTAATAATAATTGTCTATTAACTAAAATATTCCTGAAATGTTCCTATATTTATATGTCAATGTAAGAGGCATTTCAATCATTAGATAATTATCTATTCTAATATATAAAGGGAGAAAATACTTTGATGCTTTTGAAGCTACATCAATATATTTTCATTTAAAAAAAAATCATGTTAGTCTCACTTAATTACCATCTTAATAGGATTTGAATCCATCAACTACCAAGAGTAAATATGAAAAATAATTTTCCCTGCAATTACTCCAAGTTTTATATATAGGCCAGTGATTCAGTTACTCAAAACTTTCTGGAGTCTATCACAATATGGATGAACTCATCGTCCCCATGTCAGTTTTATCGGAATTCAAGCAACTAAAAAATCTCCCCTCTTAAGGTTTCCTCCTGTCCTAAGACCAAAAAATATGCAATTGTAAGTTTATATCGTATCTCTTCGGTCATTTAATTTTTTTGAACTCTGCGTCATCCTCCTCTTGCTAATTCCGATAAAATCATCAATTCGAAGAGTATCATTTACAAAAACGATTCAAGATATCCATGATTGTTTGAGACAGTAAACTCTCTTTTTTTTCACTAATATCTTAAAAAATATATATTATTATAAACGATGTTTATCAATGTGTATATCTATACAAATAATATATAATTACTCATTTGAAGGATTTTGTTTGATTCAAGAAATTCGAAGATGTTTTTTTTTTTTGTGATGCTTTTGTTTAGTTTCTTTTTTTTTTGGGGGTGTGTTTTGTTTTATCTTTTTTGTTTTTATATTTTTGTGTTTACCTCGAATGTAGAAGAGATCAGTTGCACGCGTTTTAGATGTGTACCACCCTTTATTTATAATGAGAGAAAATTAATTTAAGTATAAAATTATACTTTTATAAACATGTTTAAGTTACAAGATAATTTCGCATACCATTTTTTAATGAATTACTAACGTAAAATGTTAATTGATACAAATTGATAATTTAAAAAGTCAATGTATTACGTTTTAGAAGTTAAAAAATTTAGTGATATTGAGTTATAATTTAGATAATATTTTGTATTTATCTATATAAGGTAACAAAATCAAAATTAAAAAAAATAAAGAAAAAAGGTGTATGTGATATACTCTCTCTGAAACCCACTCTGTCACTGCCACCAAAGCCCCTCCGCTCTCTCTCTCTCTCTCTCTCTCTCTCTCTCTCTCTAAACCCATGCTGTCACTACTCACTACCAACCAATGCCACACTCTCCCCCACTCTGGCCCCGCCCACTTTAGTATACTGATTATATCTTATATCTATATATAATCACATTCTTTCTTATCTGCATCTATTCTTATGTGCCATTGCAGTTTTGAAAATGCACCCCACATATTCGATATAAAAACACTGAGTGGTGGACCCTACTAGCTTCTGACCTCACCCATTCATCAACCGATCACCATTCATAATCTGCCACCTAGCAGGGCATGTCCACATCAGGGGCACTGAGTGGGACCTATGGTGTTCGGAATACTATCTGGAGTTGCTGTCTTGATTGCGACGCATGTTTGACGAAGACTGCTAGGACGACGAGCTCGTTCCGTCACTGACACACACGTGGCTGCATCTGTTGTGGGCATCCGTAGACGTGGATTAAAGGCGGTTGGTTGGTAGGCATCAGAGCCTCGTGTTTGAAGAAAAACTACCCACTTGGCGTTCTGTGGGTGGCTTAGAGTGACATGCCGTGAAGGAAACGCCAGAGCAGATGATGACTGCCATTAAAAAAAATTCTCAAACCTCAGCTCAAAAGCTTTCAGATTTCATCATGAAAATGGGGTGAAGGAGTTGTTCAGATTTCAATTGTCAAATTGTAACTACGGCTACAAATTAACGGAGTTGTTCATCCCAATAGTTTATTATTCTTTTTGGAAAATAACAAGTTTTTAGTGCTATAGTTATGCGCCGATTAATCTTTTAAATTTGTGTTGGATTATCATTCACACGACTTGCGTAAATTTCATAACACTATATAAATAATGATTCACCACAAGCAAACCTAAAGAAAAATTGACGAGCCAAACAACATTAAGCAGTTAGATAAATAATAAGTTTGATCATATTCACCTAATTTATAAATGAGTTAATAACAAGTCGAGTTTAACTGGTCAGTATATTAGTTTTGTTTTCACCGATCCAAGCTTGAACTATGATTAAAATAAGTGTAGTTAGATTTAAACACCGTGTGTTGTAAGTCATCGAAGTTCAAACGCAATTTGGCATCCTCAGGAAAAAAAAATATTCTTTAGAAAGATAACAAAATGAGCCTGGCATGAGTAGTATAAAACTCAACTCATTCGCAACTCCTAACTAACTTGTGCTCAGGATATGTTAGACAATTGTAAACTATTCTTAAATTAAAATTACCTTGATAATAACAATATTGTCATTCAACAGAGTTTTGTCTGGGAAAAATTATTATATATATAAGTACAAGACTTCTACAATCGTGCCTCAATTGGCATGGTAGGTATTTTTTGATATATGAGGTACTGATTACATGATTCAAATGAACTTAAAGGCACTGCCTTTTACGATGCTCCAATCACCAAATTTGGAAATAATTAGACTGATTGACCACCCAAAAAAAAAAGCAAAACAAAATGGATGAAGTTGACTACTTCATTTTGAAATGAAAGAAAATGACCTATACTATTCTTTCAAAATTATTATACAAAATTTTGTACTAAAATAATATGACAATAGTAGTTTTGTAATTAATATGTACCTTAATGGGTTCTTTATTATGAAGTAATAAGACCACAACTTAAATATATCATTCTGATAATAAATTCTGTATTAATTTTTTAGTTGTATAACATTAATCAAATAAAATAATAGATCGTGATACTCGCTGAATTGAGGAAATTAAAAATAATATATTCCACGCGTGGGAGGATACACATATGTCAAACGAAAAAATAAAAAAAAAAAAATTCACCTTCCCAGTTTGGCTTCCTTCGATTGGAAAGGCATCAAAGGATAAGGTTTGTTTGGCCTCTTGTTTACACATGCCCTCTATTAGTCATCCCGTCAGAGAATTCATAATTCTTATCAAATAGAAGGTTTTAACGAATCTGTTTTTATCAAGGAGAATGTGGAAACATGTTTCCACATCGGAATTTTTGGAAATTAACTTGCTTTGGAAAAGATAAATTTATTCTGTTAATTTGAGATTTAATTTCTTCTACTTCTTCTTTGGGTTGAGATTAGGAGTGATAGACAACGCAAAGTAGAATATAGTGAAATCACTATCAATACAGGGCATCCATTTCATGAGGCTGGCTATCGCTTTCTTATGGAAGATACCCCAATTAAGTTATGTTGATTGATGTTATAATGGTCGAACACTTACCAATTTTTAGCAACCACGCAACCACTCTGCCCAAGGAGCTTCCTCAACATTGCTATCAGCAAAGTATTGATTGGCATCAAAACTATGTTCTAATTGACTGAAACAAGACATTGATTCAACAAATATACCAATCATCTTCATGTTCACAGACTCCAAAATTTTTATGCACATCACAGGCTAATTAAGGGCCATTTAATCTCCAACAAGGTAACTTACAATCCTTATGACAAAACAAGTTCAAACAACAGCCCCACGAAAACCGAAGTTACACAAGGGGCAAAAAACCCACCATTTCAAACCTTACCAAAGCCCACCACCACATCTGGATTGGGGTGCCAGGGATTTGGATTTATTGCTTATAAAGCTATTGAGTACTCTAGCATGCTTGAAACAACAAAAGACAAGAAATTAAGACACAGGAACGGTTTAAACTGATGGAAGTTAAATTAGTAAGACCAAAACCCAAAGCTGTGATCTTCGACCGGGAATCCAAAGTAGGAAGAATTTGCAGGCGGGTCGGGATAATCAGCATCTTCAATCTTTGGAAATACATATGTAGGAGGAGGCAACAGGTTCTTGCTCAAGTTATCCTCCTCATCCTGAGATAGATCTGATTGGTCAGGTTCGAAAACATAGGAAGAGTCCCCGGGCTCTAGGAGAGAGGAGTGACCTCCATCAATGTAACGCGGGCTGTCTGAATCGAGTACATCACTTTTGGCTGAGCTAAGATCTTCCTGCTTACAACCCACAATTGAAACCTTGGATACCTCACCCTCAGAAACTGAATCAGCAACGGGTCTGAGCGGTGGTGCTTCAGAATCGTGGTTCGTATCTGAAGATTCGGAGTTTCCTTTCTCTTTCTGGTTGAGAAGCAGCTTGTCTGTGAGGTGAAGAACCTGCAGGAAAATTGAACCATTACATAAGAACTGTCAAAAACCACAAAACAATTCGATTAGAAGGCACTCATTTCAATAGGTTCAATATATACCGCAGCTTTAAGTTTCTCCTTATCCTTAAGAAGGCCGTCATAATCGGCCTTAAGGCTGTTGTAGCTCGACTGCAGTGCCTCGTAATCCTTCTCTAGCAGCTTTGTCTTCCACCGTGCCCGGCGGTTTTGAAACCATATTGCAACCTGCCGAGGTTGCAAACCAAGATCCTTAGCGAGCTGAATTTTCCTCTCAGGTTCAAGCTTGTTCTCTACCTCGAAACTCCTCTCTAGGAATTGGACTTGTTCAGGCGAAAGCCGCCTCTTCTTTTCGGGTTGATGAAAGTATTCGTCCAATTCCTCATCTACATTATCTTCTTGATCAAACGAGCGGAAAAACGACCTGTCCGATCTTTTTCCCCCATTAACATCTGCAAAGCTAACCATGGACCTTGAACCTGATACAGAGATAAACACAACGTTATTAAGATCATTTTGCAACGAAGCTAAATGTATTAAGTGAATAACCATTTTTCATAGAGCTAGAGAAACTCTTCCTCGCATAAAATTCTCATAAAAACATGGAATCCACTGCCAGCATATAGTAAATTAGGATAATTTTATTACAAACATTAATTGCTTATGGAAAATTAGGACTTCTGACTAACCGTATGTTTTTTATGAGTCTAATAAGCATAAATTATTCAGCGTAGTTGGGAAATACCATCTGATGTATTACTGAGCTCCACCGAAACTTAAAACCACACCAGATTAACCACCCAGATATCAATTACAGTGCAAAATTAGTGAATATAGTCCAGTGCAGTGGATCTCATTATAAGGAAAACACATCAACTTTGCCTCAAACAATACAATTCTATTTTCCCACCACACAAACACACATACAAAGTCAACCATAGGACAATTATGAAAATAAGAATAACAAACAGGACAAGGAAGAAGAAGAGCAGTAATGACTGAAACAAACAACAAAATTGGCAATCAAGTTTCCTTGTTACAGATAAATTAAAACAACTCCGAAAGAAAATTCAGATGACATCACCCGAGAAATGAATCTACAAGCAGAGCAAGTATCACCCATCAAATAGAAAGAAAATCAAAAGCAGAACTTCCCCATCACACCCACATGTAAACTGCAATTGAATCAGAAAAAAAAAAAAAAAAGAAAACAAGCCAGAAAAATTGAGGGAGAGTCAGAGACTTACCAAGGAAAGAAGGGGAAGACCCAGAAAGGAAGAGAGAATCGATGGGCTCAGAAGAACAAGGAACCCTTTGGTTTTGAAGCAAAATAGTATTTGTATTCGAACCACCACCAACAGCAGCACCGCCGTAGACCATCCTCCGACCCGCCATAGCTCGAAAGTCCAAAAGGATAGGCTTCTCAAGCTGGCATAGTTATGATATGAAGACCAAGGTTGTCCTGATTTTCACCCTGATACCTTTTTCCAATTCTTCTATATTTGGGTATTTAGATCTTGTGTCGGAAAAAGCTAGTGATGATGATCTCCGTGATGTGGGAAGTATGGGAACACCGACTGCTGCTCACACCCATCATCACACCTCAGAAGAATCAGAAGAGGAAGAAGAGAGAGTTTGATTGATTAATAGTTGGAAAGAAGGAGACTACTAGAGGAGAGCTGTGAAGGGTTGAAGTCTCCGGTAGTTCGGACGGAAAACGTTGGTCAGAGAAGACACGAGAGAGAGAGAGAGAGAGAGAGAGAGAGAGAGAGAGTTTTTCCTCTTTCTTTTTTTTCTTTGTGAAAAATGAGGGAACCTTTGATGGAGGGGCTGTGATTAAGTAGTCCAGCTGATGGGTTAGCCTATGGCTGGGTGACCGGACGATTTCAGTCTAATTACTATAATGCCCTTCATGTCAGAGGAAATTATATAACTAATCCATCAGCTGGACTAGGCAAAAAAAAGCTATGTTGGTTGGATGCCTTAAGCATGTGCTATGACGAGGGAAAAGTGCACCGGGCAAAAAGCTATGTTTCATTACATTTTATGTTAAATGAGTCACATTTCATACAAAAATAAGTAAAAACAAGTATTATTAGTCAAGGACTTGTTAATGGGATGCTAATATAATGATCAATAAGGTAATATACAATTTGGTTGAAAATAAAAATGTTCATAGCCACGGTTTTGAATTAAAATGTCTAAGCTTGAATCAACTACCAACATAAGAAAAAAAAATTAATAATTCAGTTATGGATTTGATTTATAAAAAAGAAAATAACTAATTAATGGCAACAATATAGATTCATTCCTTGTTTAGAAAGTATAATTCAATCCTAAATTATTTGTTTAAATATGTAACTATGAAGTGTATATTTACAAATCTTTCTTCAACATTTGAATTTGACAATTTTTAAGAGAGGAGAAAATAAAGATTTGTTGGAAGGATAATTTGGTATTTTGGAACAAGGGTACGGGACAGGTGCAGATGACAACGAGGTCATGGAGAGAGAGAGAAAAAAAATGGAATCGTGTCCAAATCAGTCGCTGTCTGAGGGGGATGGGAATGGACCAAGGGGGATGAGGAAGAGGTGGAGCTTTGTTTGGAACTTAGTGGAAGGAAAATAGAAAGGAAAAGAAAGAAAAGGTGGTGAGAGAGAAATAGTCAGAGAAGTGATGTCCTCTTCTGTTTAATACTCTGATTTTGTAAAACAAATGAGAGAAAAATAATACTCTGATTTAGCTAACTTTTTCTACCCACCGTCCTTTGTTTTTTCTTTATATTTTTTTCTTCCCCTCCTAAGTGTAAACAAACACGAAAATAAAAAAATTATTATCTTTCTTTCTTTTCACTCTCTTTCCTCAAGTTTCAAATAGCCTGGATAGGCCGGCTCAAGACAGGATAACAATTTTAAATCAAATTTTTTATATTTTTTAAAATTTTTTGCAAAAATTTTTGGGTTAAATCAGTTATTGTTGAAATAAACCAGTATGTTGATTTTCAGCTTTAATATATATATATATATATATAAATTATATAAGATTTAACTTTAACATATAAGGTTTTAAAAAAATTTACTCACTTTTAAAAAAATTTTGCTCAATTTATTTTATACGATTAAACCAATTTTATTTTTTTCGAGGTTAACTAATGTAATTAATTTTGATCTTTTTTCATAGGGCTTTTTTTCTCATTTGGACTGGTTTGTTGTTCTCAAAAAAATTATAGAACCTATATAGGGCCTTAATTATAGTATATAAAAGGTTTAAAAAAATTGGAGCCTTCAAAATTTTATTTATTTGTACAATTTATTTATTAGTTAAATAGGTATTTCTTCTTAAAAGGTATTTTTGGCTTTTTTTTCTTACAAATCTTTTTCTTACAAAATGTTATGCAAAATTTTCATGGTTGTATATTATATTTTCTATAACTTATTCGGCCTCAAGTAAAATTAATTTGTGAGAAGTCTCAAATAAATTTAAAGTATATAATTCTTAATGAAGTCAATATTAGAGATGTAAAGTGATAACAATTTTAACTCCATTAGGTTTTTATAAGAAAAAAAAGAATAGGTTTTTTTAAGACTGATTTTTTTTCTATACTTATTTGGATTAGCAGTCATAATTTAAATTAATAAAAAAACAAAATATAAAGAGAACATAGCCTTCAAATAGATAAGAAATTTTTTTTATCTAAAATAATAAAATAGTAAAAAGTTGTAACAAGTGATATAAGGCAACATTAAAAAAAATGTATGAAAATGTATGTTTGAAATGAGGGCATGACTGAGAGAGAATGGACAATAATAAAGAGGGTTAAAACTAAGAAAACAAAAAATAAATATACATGAAATAGAAAACATAGAGGGCAAAAATAAAAATTTTCCTTTAATCAAAGAGTAAAGTGAGCTTCTCAATTTTTGAACATACTCCGTCTAAAAATAAGTGTCTCATGAATGACTATACGGCTGGCCTCATTTTTTTACATTTTTGTCCCCCTTAAAATCAGTAAAAAGCAAACGAGCGGTGATTGAGAGGAACTCTGTGAGATCAATTATACATAATTGATAATTTCAATTATTCCTTTTTAAAATTTTTTGATTTAATCCAATTGAGATTTATTTTCATGTATTTACTTATGTTTCTTTGTTATCATGTTGAGTTCATTACCATTGTGTAAGCCATTGCCTGCAAATTATGTGCAGCTAATAATTTTGAAAATAAATAAATAAATAACCGTTTCGAGAACAACTCATACACCTCCCAATTTTTTTATTTGTCTTTTGTGTTGTCAAAAAATAATTCTTTATCATATAGTGCAAGGAAAATAGTTTTCAATATAGAAATTTCTTTTTCATCAAAGTCAAATGATTCCATCTGAAATAATTGGCAGATCTAAGGTCCATTTTCTTATATCACAATTTTTTTTCATATTTCCTTCGGACTCGTTCTAACGATATATTTAAATGCTTATTGGAATTTCATACGCTACAATAATAAAATATATATACTAATTAATATATATATATATATATATATTTGAATAGGCTAGACTTTCCAATCAGCTTTCTATCTTTTTTGGGCTTTTGACAAAATTTAAGTGTTTGAATTTTTTTTTTTTTTTTTTGTTCCGTCTTGGAAATGTCCGAAGATCACCACGCTAGGAGATTCACTAGCAATAAAATCTCTTTTTAATTTTTGTAAAAGATTTTGAAGTATTTAATTAGACTACCATTAATGTCACAAGATTCAACCAACCAGTTGTAAAGTGACGTTTATGCTGTTTTTAGCTAGCTTTTTTTTTTTTAATTTTTTATTTATAACAATTCAAGAGTAACTTACAAGAGAATTCAATTTTTATGAGCAGGGGCGGACCAACTGATTCGCCCGCAACTTACACATCGAAGTGTTTGTAGTTTAAACGGAGTCATCTCTGTGAGATTTGTACCAATCTAGTAATAGTAACAAGCACAATTTAAGAATTATTGATCGCTTCTGAATAGTACAATTTATATCTGTCAGTGTACGATTGCGAAGCAGTGATAATATCTCGATAAATTCGAGCTCGAACCATAGGGAATATGGATGGAATATAATAAAACTCACTTTGGAAAAGTAGAACTATTAAGAAAACCAACTCTAGAATGTAAAGGAAGATTTTGATTTGAGATTTGATTTGAGAAATTATTCTAGGCAATGAAAATAAATTTATACTAAGAAAGCTTGATTAAATAACAATAGGTAAAAGGTCTTAACAGGACTGATCCAGTTAATAGGCCTACAAGTAAGTCCTCAAGATAGCTGTGATTAAAGAAACTTAAGATTCAATTACCCTTTTGGAGTTAATATTCAGTTATTTATTAGTATTCATACATGGTCTCGTTCATGCCTGTCCCAGTTTATAAACCTGTCTACAAAGTATGTTTGAAGCTTAATCAAGAACAATAGATTTCTAAAATACTCCTAATAGGAATATATATGCAATTATAATCAATATTCTTATTAGAAATTCTAGGTATACTTATCCTTGCTTGCATATCAGTCTATACATACATGCTAGATATGATCCAGAATATTGTTTTCGAAAATATTTATGAACAAGAAAATAAATCTTGATCCAAGATCTTGAAATCTTGAAAAATAAATAACTATCTTCAATCTCTTCGTGTAACCTATTTACCTTTCCAATCCATGCCAAGAAAAAGATTTAGCAACTTAAAGCCATAAGAAAGCACAAGAAAATTATATTAAAAGCTTGTAATAATTGAAAGAACATCAAATCTTGAATATGAAGAAAAACTGAATGAATACAAAAATTAGGGTTCTTGAAAGATGAAAAGATTAATAAAACTACTCCTACTCCTAAAACTACTCTAATTCTAAGGTTTCCTAACTCTTTATAAAAAAAATTTAACTCTCCCCTCACTTAAAAGAACTCATCTGGGCTTAAAAAGACCTTAATATTAACCCTAACAGGTTTCTGGCCTGCGGCGGGGCGTCCCGATAGGTCTGAGGATGGGGCGTACGGACGGGGTCTCAAGGGCATCCAAACGGGTCTGAACACTTAAAAAAAATTTCACAATTTCACCAACATAGCCACTGCCTGTCTGGACGGCTTATTTGGACACCCTGGACGGCTAGTGTTCCTTCACAAAAGTTGTAGATCTCAAAAATTCGTATGGAATCGACACATTATGGGCCCTGATAGCCTTCTTGGTTTGAGAAATATGGCATTCCAAAGTTTCAGCTTTACGTGCTTCAGCAGCTTGTACTCTAACAGCATCCTCTTAAAACTTATGTCCAAAATGTATCCGGAATCCTCCCATTTATACTTAAAACCTATACAAAGCATAATAAACTTAGTTAGTACTAAAACATAACTAAAAAGACATAAAATCATAAACTAACATTAACAAAACACTAGTTAAGGCCTTATAATCGTACTTTTGAAGCACAATCAATTATACAAATTAAAATTACAATACAAGGATGGAATTTAATTTAGAAAAACTAAAATTAAACCAGAAATCTTTAGGGGTTTTTGGATTGATTTTTACTATCAAATAAGTAATTAATTGAAAGTGACAATTAATACACTAATTTGAACATTTAAAAATCTAAATAAAGTAATTTAATAAACATGATAATTCTACCACAACTAAAAACAATTAAAACTAAATTAGTTTTAAGCCAATAAAAATTCAAGTGAAAATAAGTCGGGATTTAAATTGAATAAAAGGGGTTTGGGTGCAATTGCTTCAACCTATCAATTTTAGCATGAAATTTGGAAAGGAAAAGTTTGGGTTAACTCAAATTAAGGATCTTCCAAAGAATCATTAATGCGAAAAATGTAGCTTTAAAAATCTAAGGTTCTCTAATTAATTTAGAATTAGATTTAATCACCTTTGAGAGATTCTTAAAAAGAAATCACAAATTACTTAACTATGATTATAGATCTAAATTTCTACAACAATCAATTCTAAAAATAGAGAATAAACACAATACAGATATTCAATGAGATTTAGAAACTTCCTTTTTACTTCCCATATCTTCTGACTCGCGTCAACCGTGCACACTTGAGATGATCCTAAGTGAAAGTTGGCAAAGTAGTAAAACTAGGAGTATGAGATCGTTCCCACAAGGAGCTATGTGCACAGGACTGAAAGAACTAAAACTATCCTCTCAATCACTCACGAAAATTCTAATAAAATGCTTTTAAAAGGAAAACAAAAATCTAATTGTTTTGGATATGGTTTGATTATCTAAACTAGTTACAAACAAATGTTAAACAACTTGAATACAGTTTGATTTTAATAAAATGAGACAAAGTCTCGGGATTAATTAATCTAACCGATTATTTTTCTTGAAATTCCAAGGAGGTATGTTATAACTCAAATCCTTCCACTATGTTGTGAGTCTCAGATTCGGAAATTCTAGCGATAAAAATGAGGTGTTCTTTAGAAATTCAACTTCTAGAATAAATCGAGTTTTTAGATTCAAGGACGAATACCACCGATTTGTGCAACGCATATACTGAGTATAGACTCATGCATAAACATTACCAAACATAATCAATCGTCCAAGTTTTCAATATTTTCTAGTACAAAGAACACGAAGAACAATAAAATTAAAATCTAGTTTGAAAACCCGAAATTTCACCCCTTTTGTTTATCCAAGACCTCCAATGGATCTTCACAATTAATTCCAAGATAGAAAGAGTTAGCTACTCATATTTATCTATGGAATAACTTCGAAATAATGGAAGAAATACTGAAAATTTGAATTTAATGCAAAAAAATGAAAGAACTTGTATTGAAACTAGGGTTTAAGATATTACAATTATAAAATAAGTAACAATCTATCAAATGTAAGCTAAATAAATGAAAAACTTACAAAAACCCTCTATTCTAGCCGCCTTCGTCCTCTCTTATTCGAATATAAGCTTAGTATTTATAGGCATTAGAATCGAACCCTAAAATTTGGCAGAAATTGGCCTTGCCGTTCGAACAATAGAATGGGCATTTGAACACCAGGCCAAATCTCGAATGCATGCTCTTGGGCCGTTCTAACGGCTGATCCTGTGGTTCGAACGATAGGCATTTTTTGGCTGGTTTTCCTTCTTTCCGTTCGAACAGCCTCCTGGGAGTTCGAACAGTAAACCCGTTTTTTTGGCCTTTTTGAAATCTTTTTGTTTGAGACCTTTGGAGTCAGAATTTGTCAACGCACATTAGACGCAAACATTGTAACTTTGAAAGAGCTTTCCAACGGCGTATCATTCATCCTATTTCGATCTACGAGTAGAAACTTGCACCTTTTTTGAGATAAAGCCTCGGCAATGGTCCTCGATAAGCTACGGTCGCAACTCGGATCACTTCTTTGACTCCAAATTGACTCCCTTAGTTTTAAATATCTGAAATGAGATTGAGTACGAGGTTAAACGCAATATAAAGCAAAGAAAGCATAATTAACTTTAATGTACGGTTGTCAAAGGTGGTTTAGCAGCCATAAACTACACTTTTGTAGTCTAATCACTTTCCTTGGTGGGTCTTCACATTTGCACCCAAACGATAGATTTAACTAGAGAAATCCATAGAAGAAAACTTGCAAAAATGAACAAGTACCATCTAAAGCTATAAATCTAGAATTTATTGAACAAAAACTCTTGTTTAGATTTTAAAGAAATGATGAGGAAGATACAAAGGAATGAGATAAAAATCTAGCAAGATTTTATCTCAAACATTCTTCTCAAAATCCTAACTACAAAATTCAAAATAAATACAATCAAAGACCAACATTCTTCTCAAATTTTCCTTCCTAGCTGCCGCAATCCTCGCCTAAAAACTTTATATCCTCCTCCTCGACTACTGCTAGGTTTTAGGACGAAATTGCGCCAACCGTCCGAAGTACGTCTGGCGCGTGTCCAAAGTAAGTTTGGACGATGGGTCCAATCGGTTATTTTACCATTCGAACAGTTAGCCTAACCGTCCAGACGATTTTCGGACGCAAAAACATGACTCTGGAATGGCTTCAGACGTATAAACTCGACTTTGGAAATCCTTTGTCTGGCATAGCGTCTGAACGGTGTCCCGTGTCGTCTGAAATGCGTCCAAACGATAAAATCACCGTTCGAACGGTTCGTCCGATCACTATTTAAATAGTGCGTCCGAAAGATAAATTATCGTCCGGATGGTGTGGCCGAACGGTCCTCCTGCACTTTTAGCCCATTTTTTCATTTTAGCCCGAAAAACCTATAATACAAAGAGAAAACCAGTATAGAGCAATTTATTACTAAAAATCTATTCTAATAAATATACTGGGGCTAACAAACAATTAATTAGAGAACTAAGATTACACTTTTGGAGTGAAATTAAAATCTCCCAACTTAGCTTTTGCTAATCCCTAGCAAAAACACATAAAAGAAGACATTTACAAAAAGTAAAGTCCTCTTTCGGAGGAATTTCGGGTGCATTGTGCATATGCACCAAGCCTTTAAACCCCTAAGTTACCCCTAGTAGACGAATAGTGTCTCATGAGGGTTTCCAATGATGATACCGATAAACATTTCTTTGTGAACAGTAATTCAAGATAAAATTAAGAAAAAAATGTACTACCCACTCAAGAAATTGATGGATGCACTCCAAACCTCAAACAAATGTACGAGTATGTAAAATTTATCCATTAGAGAAGTTCATGTGTGTGTGTGGAACAAGTCAATGCTAAGCAACGTATATGAAACTCAATTATGCAAATCCAAACCTTAAAGTTTTGATCCAATCCTCTCCAGTCATATACTCGAAATGAAAGATCTACATGGTTCTCAAAATGATACGTTCAACAATGGAGTAATTGTACTAGTCAATATAAATGAACATATCCAATAAAAGAACCGGAAAAGATGTAAGCGTATCAATCTCGGCATAACTTCATGAAGGGACATTCATAAATGAGTAGTGATTCAAAAAATTGACAAGATAAAGCTTTTACTCTATTGGAACTTACAATCAAGCATTATTGGATTAATTAAATGATTTGAAAGGCGAAGAGATATAAGGTAGAAATGAAGATAAGTAAGTAAAAATCAAATCATGTGTGAATGAGATGATGAATGAATATCAGCCACAACTCCTCCCTTTTTATGCAATCAAGTCTTCATGTATATGAACATTTTCAACTTTCACAATTTCTTCTTTCTCTACTTTGTTGCCAACCCACATGGTACTCCCTTTTCATTTTGATGTTTTTAACCCTGCCATATATCCACTTTTTTATTGAATTTCTTAACCAATTTCCTTCTTTATTATTCATCATTATTCTTTTTTTTTCAAAAAGACAACCCATATCTTGTTCCCACATAAGTGTACCTTTGCAAGAATAGGGGAAATTGAGTACCATTGCCGCAATTACACTTATAAAGGAAGAATTTGGTAACAAATGAAGTAATAAAGGGGTCGTACGGTTCATATAAAAGGGAGTTAATGACTATCAAGAAGAATATGAACCTAGAATCATGTCTAAGGTGCCAAATCATAACATTTCATAGTAATAGTGTCAATGTTAAGATCGAAACTCATCTTATGAACCAAATGCAAACATAACAAAGTTATTCAAAAGAAATGAGGATGAAAGATCAATCATTGAGTAAATGTAAATGCTCAGAAAGGCAGTAAATAGTTTGAAGCTCATAAGATAATAATCTTCACTAGGTATGAATGAAAATGCAAAAGAAAGTAACAAATGATGTCACACAGCATAACTTGTGCTCAAAGTATATAACTTTGTACCAATGCATGAATTAAGCAGTTCTTATAGAGTTAAAAGTAAGAAAATGAGTCCATCTCAACTTAAGTTAGGCTATACTATCACAAATAGTAATACGGTGCATTGGAAATGAAGGGTCAACACATCCAACACAACAACTGAAAAAGCCTATATAAGAAAAAGCAGGAATAAATGTGTGAACATAATGAAAACTGATACCGATACCATACAATACTAGAACCTGGTATGAGCATACATGTAGCTAAACAATCTAAAAATACAGGATAAAGATAAAGATTATACAGAAAAGGATGTACAGTAAAAAAAGCTCAAAACGTAATCCACTATATCAAAACAGGGTTTTAGATACAAAACATACTGTAATAATATGCTATGTGTGTACAGTATGTATCTAAACCCTAGACTACTGTATATCATCGCCATCATCATCAAGATGGGGTGTTGTAGCTGCTCTTAAAGCCCAGACCTCAACAAACAACTCCTCAATAATCCTAGACTAGCCTCGGGTCTGACCTTCAAGTGTAGTGATATGCTCAGTCTAGACTCGGATCTGGCCATCCAGTGTAGCAATATTAACGGCATGTGAGGCTTGTGCAGCGTTAAGTCTTGATGCTGGGCCACTCCCGCAGCTATGGAACTCTCCAGTCTCGAAATATTAGCAGACTGTTGTGCCAATACTGCAGCTAAAGCATCTAATGTCTGCTACATCCACATAAGCATCTGCAGTAGTTGGAAGTGCTGCTACCTCGGTTGGTCCTACAGGTGCTCAAAATGAATATGTGGATCATATTGGGCTGGATCCGCAAGGTCTCACTACTCTTGATCAGGCATTGGTGGTTGCTGCTGCTGCTGAGCAGGTGTCGCACCCCGGTTTTTAACCAAGTCCTTTCGGCTAAAAAAAACACCGAACTCTGTCATTAGAACTCATCCTCCTAGAACTAGAAATTAATTTGATTAAGGGCTTGTTTTAGAAAAATAGAATCACCACCTAACTCGATTAAGGAGAGTTAGGTCACCTAAAACTAAGTATAATCCAAAGATTAAACTTAAGGTTTAGAAAAAGATTTTGAAAAATTCCCTCGAGAGAGGGTTTTTAAGAAAATAGGTTGCTTAGCAACCTTTTAGAAAGTTGGAAGCCCTTTTTGAAAATAACTCTATTTTGATCTTTCAAAAACAGAAATCCATGATCCGGGAGTTGGTTACACGTAAGGAAGATATTCTAAGATCATTACCCTACCTCATCCTTTCGATACCTACATGTCTAGTTATCCTTAATTCACTAACTTAAATAGCCGGTTACTATTATCCACTTAATATCCACTTTAGAGTTTTGAAAACGGAGTTTAATCATCACTTTTTGGATAAATAATGCATGATGCAAGTCTTGAGAAAAATGTTCAAAAAATATGGAAGTTTGATGGAATTTGAAACAGAAATCTTGAATGGATAAAAAGTTTTGGAAAGGGAACTTGGGTAGAAATAAGAGTTATGACCATACCATTTCAGGTTGCCTACGTATCTCATTTGGCAATAATCAAGTCATTCATAGTTCGGGCAAGAGCCCGATAGAGAAATGGCACATTGAGACCTTTGAAATGTTTTGAAGATACATTGAGGTCTTTGGAAAGGTGTGAAGACACTTTGAGATCTTTGGAAAAAGAGAACTCGAGAGTTTTAGAAAAATGCCTTTAAAATAGGATTTGGGATATTTGAAGTGTTTTGAAACGTTAATTAGATATGGACTCACAAGAGCTCTTATGGATTTGTCTTGAAATGATTTTTGAAAATAGTTTTCATGTACCTTATAAAAGACATGTTGAATATTTCATCACCTTTGAGAGATTAGTCATCGAAGAACTAGACTCCTTTAGGGTTATGAGTTTCGAAAACATTTTTGAAAAAAGAGACTAGAAACTTTCTCTTTGGTTTTTAAAACTTTAGGATTGTAGAGCCTTTCTTGAATATCTTACTTATACTTGACCAATCTTAACTATGAAAGGATTAGGGTTGCTTCAAGAATGTGATGTTTGAAAATTATTTTTGAAAACACTTAGGGTTTTGGAACCCTAATATGAACAGCCTTGAACGTTGTATTTAATGTGTCACCTTCCTTAGAATCCCTTAATATGGACAACCTTGAAGGGTTGGAGACACTTTAGGTTTGTAAGTTTTTGAAAATATTTTGGAAATAATCTTTGAAAAAATGTTAAGCGTCTAGCTATTTTAGTTGAAACAAATTTAAGAGAACTTCTTGGAAGCATAGAGTGTGGGGATATTTGAAGGTTTTGGAGTTAATTTTTGAAATCTTAAGAGAGTGGGATATTTTGAAAATATGTTATGAAAATGGTTTTTGAGTTAAAAGATTTTTTGAAAAGGGGTCCTTCAAGCTCACTAACCTAGGTTGGGTTGACCTAAGGTTAACTAACTCGGGTTGGGTTAACCTAGGGTTAAGGGGACCTAAGGTTAACGAACTTGGGTTAGGTTAACCTAGGATTTGGTTAGCCTAGGGTTAACTAAGGTTAGGTTAACCTAGGGTTAAGGTAAACTAGGGTTCACTAATTACGATTAGGTTAACCTTAGGTTTGGATGACCTAGGGTTAACCAAGGTTAAGTTAACCTAGGGTTAAGGTAAACTAGGGTTAACTAACTAAGATTAGGTTAACTAAGGGTTTGGATAACCTAAGGTTAACTGAGGTTAGGTTAATTTAAGGCTTGGTTGACCTAGGGTTGAAGAGTGGTTTTGAAAAGGGGTTTTGGACTAGGGTTTTGACATAGTGGTTTAGGAAATGTGGTTTTATGCATGGAATTTGAAAGTATGTTTTGAAAACCATTTTATGAAAACTACTCAAGTGAGTGTTGGGGTCCTATGGTTGATATTTGAAAACCACTCTAAAGAGGGTTACTTTGGAACCATTTCACCCACTAACTCAAGAGAGCAAAACTTGTGAAAATTAATATTGAATAGATAGCTTTGAAAACTTGAGAATTAAAGAGCATGATCATTTGAAAATTGGCTTTAGAAAGGAGGTTTTGGAAAATCACTTGTAACAAGTTGAAGACCACTCTAAATAATAAGGGTTCATGTGGTTGATTTGAAGGAAATCATTCCAAAGAGGACTCCATGGGACCATTCCAACCACAATATTCAAGAGAACAAAACTTCTAAAAATCAGGGTAAAAATAATGGTTTAGGAAAATGATTTTTATGCAAGTTGAATAGAGTGCAATTTTGAAAACCCTTTTTGAAGGGAATTGTTTTAAAAACAATTTTAAAGAGAATAGAGTCAACTCTAATGAACTAGGGTTCATATGGTTAAGATAATAGGGAGACCACTCAAGAGAGGGTTCCAAGGAACCATCTCAACCACAAAATTCAAGAGAGTAAAGCCCTCAAAATCAACATAGAATGAGAGGGTTAGAGAGCGATTTTAATGCAATTTTGAAAAGTAATGAAATGTAGGGCTCAAAGTGAAGTCAAAGGACTCAAAGAGGGCTTTCTAAGGTGTAGAAATTGAGGATTTAACCTAGACTTCAAGGAATCAACTCTAAGATCACTTGTAGGAAAACATTTGAATATAAAGCTTGAGAATGCCATAGAAATAGACATAGTGAAAGTTTTGGAAAAAAGAAAATAAAGCCCAGCATGCAAAATATAAACATGATAATTATATGCAAAAGAATCATGAAATCATACAAAGCTAGAGGCTTTACCACATAGCAAGGTGCTCTAAGGCCATACCAGCTTAAAGTAGGTTTGTAAGAAGTTCCCTACATGATGGCTCTCACAAAATTTTCTTTAGATATAAACTAAGAGCTTCATTGTTTCAAGCATGCAAGAAAAGGGGGTAGAAGATAGGGATTAAAATAGAGAATAACATAAGTAGGCTAGGTGGGAGAATAGAGGAGTGGGGATTACAAAAATATAAAGGGAA
Organism: Euryodendron excelsum; assembly: GCA_033060915.1. NCBI lineage: Eukaryota > Viridiplantae > Streptophyta > Magnoliopsida > Ericales > Pentaphylacaceae > Euryodendron > Euryodendron excelsum. Next base: position 33,731,128 of record CM065384.1, on the reverse strand, counting down.
TACTACATTTTGCCTTACACACTTTCAAACCTCCATAGATGCCTTGACTTGAGCTTAAATAGCCTGGAAGAGGCATGAAGGGGTTGGAATGAGATCTTTTAAGGCATTAAAGACTATAGAGGTATAATGTATGGATTAATGGAAGGTGGAGTCTAGCCTAAGTGTTTGAGGTGTGGGTTGTATATAAAAATTTGAGATTCTAAAGTAGTTTTAGCAGAGCTTCATTATCAATTTTGATTTTGGAATATGCAAAGGGGGAAGCCTGTATTTATAGGCAAAGGTGGAGAGGACTGGCGCATGTGCTACATGCGCCTGGGCAAAATTTTGCCCAGGCACATATGCTATATGTGCCAGTACTGTTCCATTAGCAAAATGCCACGTGGCACTCATTGTACTGGCTAAATCTTAAGGGCTTAGCAAAATTTGATCGATCTGATCAAAATCTGGGCACATGTAGCATATGCTCCACCGCCAGGAATGTTCGTTTAAACTTTGCCTCGATAATTACACAAATCGAAAAGGATTTGAGAAAATTGGTCGCGTTCACGGTATTTTCCTACTGTTTCTCATAAACTTTGAATTTTCAAAAAGCTTGAAAGGTATTCAAAAGAGTGGGATATCGTTTTAGGAAGTGTGCACAAAAACACATTTTTACAGAGCGTCTGTGATATGCTCCGCAAGTGTTTAAAAGTAACCGTTTTTGGGCCATATGATCGAGGCCTTCGGGAAGCGATCTTTCCGATCAGACTGTACCGATGGAAAGTGCTCTGGAAATACTTTCAAAAATTTCCTGGTTTATACATTTCTCAAGTCCTCTAATGGTGCGTTGTAATAAGGGAATTACAGAAAAAGTCAACCTTGGCGGAGCGTCTGTGAGATGCTCTAGGAATTACTGAAAATGATAGTTTTTGAGTCATGCAATAAGAGGCTTCAGGAAACAATCTATCCGATTGAGCCGTATCGATGGAAAGACCTATAGACGAGCTTTAAAAAATTCTCAGGTTTACACATTTCTCAAGTCGTTTGATGGTGCATTATAACTAGGAAATCAGGGAAAAAGACAACTTTGACGGAGTGTTTGTGAGACGCTCCAGGGGGACTTTCATTAAGTCGGTGGTGTTTAGAGTCTTAAGGCCTACCTTGGGTTAAACAAGTGCGTATGATGAGACCCGCTGTTCAATACCCTAGGCCGGTGTAGTTTCGGGGTGCGTTTAGGTCGCCAAGGGTAAAATGGTCATTTTAATCGGGATTGGTTGAAAAAAGTCAGAATAGGTTGGAGTGGCATGTTAAGTGTGCCGGACTGTCCAAGGATGGTCCTGGAAGAGTTTTCCAATGTTTGGTGAAATTTGTACTGTACTAGGGCCGTTTAGGGGTAAAACAGTCATTTCGACCGGAGTTGACCGGAATGGGACAGGATGACGTGTTGAGTACGCCTAACTGTCTAGGAACACTTTGGAAGGGTGGACTTACCGTCTTGAGGGATTTTGAACTTTCTCAAGACGTGTCTGGATGCCCAAGGGGTAGGTTTGGTAATTAGGCCTTTGTTGGGCTCAGCAGGCTCGCGAAGCGATCGACTGATTAGATAGGGGGCTTGAATGCTTATGAAATTTTGAAAGGGATTTTGGTCAGGTTGGAGACTGCCGAGGGATTTTGAAAGGGATTTTGGTCAGGTCAGTTTTGAAAGGGATTTTGGTCAAGTTGCAGCAGGCATTTATGGCGGCTGTTGCCACTACTGTTGCTGCTCTAGCTGAAGCAGTCTACGTGACCTAAGTCCCCATTGAATTGTGTAACTATCAATTGACTCCCTCGCCAGCAGGTGTTGAGGCAAACCTAGAACTGGGCCCCCAAGTGCAGTCTCGATCACCCGGATCAGTATAATCCCAAATGGGATAGAACTATGAGCATGCGAGTGTAAACACTCCTTCACAAGTACTCTAAACATAAATAAAGAAATATATATGGTTCGCCCCGTCCCTATGGCCGACAACAGACTCGCCTTATTCCTCCTAACGTCAGTATGTCTAGCTATGGGGAATATGGAATGACAATAAAAAATGATAAGGGCAAAGTATACTAGGAGTAACACTCTAGTCGGTGTATGCCGACGACCAGTCCACCGAGTGTTTGGGAAACAGACCTTAGTGGACACAACCTCGAAGTCCTCAAGGGCTCCCCTAGTCGAGAAACTAAAGATCTTCCACTCTAGCAGTCCTACTACCTCTGTAAAAGTACTGGGGGTGACCTCAATGTCGTGTCCCCTAACCCAAGATATGATTTGCTTATGCCCCGGAATGACGCAGCAAATGAACACGTTCTCCATAAACTAGGTGAGCAAAATAAAAACAACCTGCCCATAAAAGGTTGTGAGAGGGGCCCAACCCCGACTCTAAAAAATATCGGCCCATAAAAAACCAGGGTCCTTAAACTAGATTAGGTCCATCCTACCCTTTAATACAAGACCTAACCTAATCCAAGTTTGGGAGAATGACTCGAAAGAGTCCTCCGATACAAAGTGGTGTGGGTCATAGGTTGGGGGTGGCTGGGCACCTATTAGACCAACTGGAAGGGCAATTGGCCTCTCTGCTTACAATACTCTACTCGATAGCAACCTAAGTAAATAAACTCTAGGTAAATAATAACTAACTGCGAGAAAATGTCACAGGAATACCTAGAGAAGCATGAAACGAGGGGCGGGGGAGGCAGGGGTGCATGCTCGAGTTCCGGCAGGGCCTCGCTAGCGTCCAAAGCTCTCAAAACTCTCAAAAACCTCTCTATATGGTGTCTGTAATGAGTTTGAACTCACTTCAGATGCCTATTTATAGGCACTGGGATACCATTCGGCGCGGGTCCAAAGTGCGTTCGGACGGTTACGTCCAAACGGTATTTTGCGTCCAGACATACCGTTTAGATGGTAATTATGCATCTGAACGGTGCGTTCAATGCTCGTCTAAACATCATTTGAATGGTTATTAATTATGTCTTTCCTCAACCGTCAACGTTCACACAGTGCGTCCAAATGGTGGTAAGCATTCGAATGGACCGTTCAAACGGTAGCTTAACAGTTCGGATGGTAAATCACAAAAATTCAAAAAACTACATATTCATAAAAAGAAAGAGCTCAAAGCAAGCTCGCCGACCCCCCACTTAAGAGATTGCATTGTCCTCAAAGCAAAAAGCATGATTTAGATCGGGGACTAAATAAGGGGGAAAAAGCCCTAGTCAGACCACAATCAAACCAAGATTGGTGGATCAATGAGATCCACACAATCTACCTCGCCATGGAAGGGTTCAAAATATGGCTTTAATCTTTGCACATTGACCTTGAAAGCTGTGACATTCTTAACATTTTGCACTTCAATTGCACCATAGGGAAAAATTTTCCTGATTTAATAGGGGCTAGACCTTGTACTTCTCAATTTTCCTATAAAAAGATATAACCGGGAATTATAAAGAAGGACCTTTTGACCAACATGAAAAGTTTTTTGTTGAATGTGTTGGTCATGACGAACTTTCACTTTGGCCTTTGAAATTTTTTCATTCTCATACGCATCATTTCTTATTTCATCAAGTTCATTGAGTTGTAACTTGCGATGGTTGCCAGTTTTACCCAATTCCTCATTATATTATCGAATTGCCGAATATCCCTTATGTTCTACCTTAACCGGGAGGTGACACGTTTTCCCATACATAAGACGGTATGGGGAGGCACTAAGAATGGTTTTGTACACTGTTCGATAGGTCCACAATGTATTAATTAAGTGCAATGACCAATCCTTTCGAGACGGATTAACCGTCTTTTCTAAGATTGTCTTAATTTCTCGATTAGCTAATTCGACTTGCCCTTGAGTTTAAGGATGGTACGACAAGCCAACCTTGTGAACAATACCGTATTTTCTCATGAGTACCCTATTGGCTTATTACAAAAATGGGAGTCACCATCACTTATGAAGGCTCGAGGCATACTGAACCGAAAAAAGATGTATTCTTTTAAAAATTTGATCACAATATGATGGTCATTGGTCCGTGTCTCAATAGACTCTTCCCACTTTGAAATATAATTAATGGCCACTAAAATGTAGAGATACCCAAAAGAACTAGAAAATGTACCTATAAAATCAATGCCCCAACAATCAAAAACTTCCAAAACAAGAATAGGATTAAGGGGCATCATATGTCTCCTAGTAAGGCTCCCTAACCGTTGGCATCTATCACAAGTCACAAAAAAGCATAAACATCTTTATGTCAACCAATAAAGTCCACTTTGTAAAATTTTGGCCATGGTTTTTATTTTTTTATTTTTATGAGAAGTGGCCCCCACAAGCATGAGAATGACAAAATCCCATTACACTTTGGAATTCATCATCCAGCAAACATCGCCTCACAACTTGATCCGAGCAATATTTAAACAAATAAGGCTCATCCCAAAAGAATTGCCTCACTAGCCAAAAGAATCGCCTTTTGTCCATTGAAGACCAATGAGAAGGAATTGCTTTTGTGGCCAAATAGTTGGTCACATCGGCGTACCACGGAGTTAGGGCATGATTCACGGCATTGCAAGACATAAGTTGTTCATCGGAGAAAGTCTCACAAATAGGAAGCGAGATAGATAATCTGCAATAACGTTTTCTACTCCCTTTTTGTCCCTAATTTCAAGATTAAATTCTTGAAGAAGGAGAATCCACCTAATCAGTCTGGGCTTGGTATCTTGTTTGGACAAGAGGTACTTAAGTGTAGCGTGGTCGGTGAAAACTATCACTCTAGACCCCACTAAATATGATCGAAACTTGTCCAAAGCAAAGTTGATGGCCAACAATTCCTTCTCGGTGGTTGTATAATTTACTTAGACCTCATTCAATGTTTTGCTCGCGTAATAGAGCATATGAAATTTCTTATCATTTCTTTGGTCTAAAACGGCCCCTACGGCAAAGTCACTAGCATCACACATGATTTGAGAAGGTAGGCTCCAATCCAGAGGTTGGATTATGGGAGCCACAGTCAAATGATTTTTCAATTTATCATAGTTGACAAGATGAAGTTCATTCAAATGGAGCGTCTTTTGCCAAGAGGGCACACAGGGGCCTAGAAATGGCATTAAAAGATTGAATGAAACGCTGATCAAAACCAGCATGTCCAAGAAATGACCTTACATTTTTCACATTCTTAGGGGCAAGTAGCTTTTGAATAAGCTCAACCTTAGCAAGATCTACCTCAATGCCCCTCCCGGAAATGACGTGGCCAAGAACTATATCATGTCACCATGAAGTGACACTTCTTCTAATTCAAAATAAGATTGCTCTATTCACATCTCTTAAGTACCGACTCAATATTTGCAAGACATTGGTGATAGGTATCCCCATATACCGAAAATTCATTCATAAAGACCTTCAAAATTCGCTTCACCATATCACTAAAAATTCCAATAATTTATCTTTGAAATGTGGCTGGAACATTACATAATCCAAAGGGCATTTGTTGGTAAGCAAATGTGCTGAATGGGCATGTAAATGTGGTCTTGTCTTGGTCTTTCATGGCTATCTCCAATTGGTTATAGCCGAAGTAACCTCCAAGAAACAATAATACGCTCATCCAGTTACCTTCTCTAAGACTTGGTTAAGAAAAAAAAGGGAAAAATCATCCTTGGTAGTCAATACATATACGCCACCCAGTTTGAATTTGGGTAGGTATCAATTCATTGTTCTCATTTTTTACTACCATTACCCCAGACTTTTTAAGGACAACTTGGGTGGGACTCACCCATTTAGAGTCAGCAATTGGGTATGTAATACCCGTATCAAGGAGCTTTTGAACTTCATCTCTCATAACTTCTTTTATTGTTAGGTTCAATCGTCATTATATTTGGCGCACCGGTTTAACCCCTTCCTCAAAATAAATGCGATGAGTACATACAAGAGGGCTAATGCTGTGTAAATTGGTAATTGTCCAACCTATGGTCTTACGGTGCTTCTTGAGCACCTCCAATAAGCTCTTCTCCTGAGCTTCCGTTAGTGATGAAGATATCATTACAGGATAAGATTCACCCTTACCCAAAAATATATACTTGAGGGTAGAGGGTAAAAGCTTCCTATTTGGGTGTAGGAGCCTTAAGTTTTGATGGTTGGGGCTTAATAGGATTAGGAGTCAAAAGGTTCAAAAGTAGGGGTCCATTGAACCAGTGCCATTATAGGACAAACCTCTATACCGCTATCCTTACTAACAACATCTCTATTTTCCTCAGCTTCGCAATCAAGACCCTCACTAAATATCAACATTCTAGCCAACAGGTCTTTTACACTATGCCTCTCAAAGTGCTCTTGCACTATAGAGTCGATAAGGTTCACTTCCTGGACATTCTCTAAATCCCTTGGTTGCCTCCCAGTATTAAACATGTTAAGCTCAATAGAGATATTTCCAAAGGATAATTTCAAGAGATTGTGATATCCCGAACCTCTATTATTTCTATTAATGAGAATTTCTAGTATATATAATGTTTGATATTAATTATTTTTCCTTTTGGGTCAAAATGACCAATGAGAGCCTATGGTGTAACTTAAACCTATGGGTGAGACACATGGGATTATTCCCATGTGTATAATCTTTTATACACATAAGTGCACACAACTCATATATGTTCAACCGATTGAGAAGGAAGAGAGGGAGAAGAAGAGAAGAGAAAAATGAGGAAGAAGCTTGAGAAAGATCTTGAAACAATAGAAGATTTAACCAAGCTTGAAGAAAGATGAGGTCCTATTTTCTTCTCCAATGGTATATGTGTATGTATCTATCTTTGTGTGATGTGTTGTTGGATTGTTTTGAGTGACTCTTTTGAGTCCCAAATTAGCTAAGTATAAAATGTTGAAAGCCCCATTGAAAGATTTGAGGGTTTGGGATGTGAAATTCTCAACTTATGCAAGTTAGGGTTTGGGTTCCTAAAACCCTAGATCCCTTCGATTTTCTTGTTTAAAGTGTTTGATTTTGTATTATTGTGGCCTTCTTGGGTCAATCTTTGGACCCTAGAAGCATTGGAAGAGTTTGTGAGAGTTTTGATGGAGTTTGGTTTTGATTTGAGTGAGGTTTGGAGATTTTCGAGTTAAAATCTAGGTATTTAGCTTTAGAGTGGACTCCTTAGTTTTTGGAGGCGACTCTTTGTCCCAGTGAACTCCCAGATTTATTTATTTAGCTTTGGAGTGGACTCCTTAGTTTTTGGAGGCGACTCCTTGTCCCAGTGAACTCCCAGATTTATTTAGTTAGCTTGGGAGGCGACTCTTTTATTTTTTAAGTCGACACTTTTGCTCAGAGAACTCCCAAATTTGTTTTTTCAGCTCAGAAGGCGACTCTTTTGCTTCTGGAGCCTCCCTTTTGGTCCAGTGAACTCCCAAATTCATTTCTTCAGCTCAGGAGGCAACTCCTTTGTTTTTGGAGCCGACACCTTCGTCCAGCCCCCGGTTTCACTTTTTAGCTCAGACACTATTTTGTAAAACGGGCATAACTTTTTCTAGAAAATTCAAATTGATGCACCGTTTCAAGCATTGGATAGTAGACTCATAGATATTTGTATCCATATAAATTTTTTACTTTAATTCCTTGTGGTTTGGGAGATATTGAATTTTGAATTTGACCCAAAATTTTGCCAGTAACATTCTTCTTCCAAAATTTTAACCCATTTTTTATGGGGCATAACTTCTTCATCCGAAATGTGTTTTTAGCCTATGAACTATCAAATTAAATCCCTTTAAGCCTATTTTCAAATGTAACTAAGCTAGAGTGTGAAATCTTCCTTGAGAGGTGGTTGGGACGCGATGAAGGAGTCGATGTTCTAACTTTCATGTTTAAACCTCAACCTTATGTTCTCGTTTTACGTTATTGCTTTGCCTTGGAGTCTTGTATTGATATTTCTATACTTCTATGTGCATTTTGTGTAGAAAAACCTTGTCTACCACCCATCCTATCGGAGAGAGGTGAGTAACGATATGCCATGAGTAAAACTCTATTAATTTCCAAATGTTTTAAATTCACCTACATATCATGCAATGTTTTTTATATATTTGCAATGCATCAATGTTTATGTTCAAGTATAAATGTTATACCTTGAAATGCATGCAAGCTATACTTATGTTATGATTGAAAATCATGGACTATAATATTTAAATGAAAGAGATGCTAAGTTTCCACTGTATGGTGCCAACTCGGGTCTTCTCATGGTGAGACTTTAATCTAACCCGATAGTCCTACGATAGGGGATGGGAAATAAACTATCTATGTTGGGAGACGTCCCTGGCCTAAAGAGCCTTAGCGTGACCTACATGGTTACTATGGAGCCTAGCTCATATGTTGAGTTGTAGCACACTTATGTTTTGAACTGAGAGCTATGATATGTTCACATGTTTTACGACAAGATATGAAATGTTACATCAAGAATAATGTTATGTTACATCTCTTCTTATGATACTATGTTTTGAAATGTTAAAACGTTTCAAATGATGGTTACGTTACCTATGAGTTCCAAGTCTACGCTTTAAAGGTTCAAAAGCTCATTGCTTATGCATAAATGATTATCTATCCTTGTACGTTGGATATAAATACTAGTCTATGATATTTTTTTGCTCATGCATCATTGTTATTCACTAAGCATTAGCTTACGTTTTCTCAAATAATTTTCAGGTAGCCAATCCGAGAGGCCCTAGAGCGAGGCCATACGTAGATTTTAAGCTACAGCCCATGGGTCTATGTTTTGTATTATATTTGAGAGCTGGACCCAATGTTTTGTAATGATATAATACTATAACTTCAGTGGACTCTGATTAGGTCCTTACGTATATTATGTTTTGGATTAGGTACAGCTCTATCATGTATGACACGGATTATATTTCAAGTTATAAAAGTTCTATTTTTCACAAATTTTAAATGAGTATGCACAGGTGATCAACCGGTTTAATGTAATGTGGCCTCGAGTAGCCTTGCTACTGGCCGGTCATGTACCCTAAATCCATATAGGCTGGGTTATGGGGCATGACAGAGACCCCTTTACACATGGATAATGGCATCACGTGTAGCCAGGAAAGGTCTACCCAAAATGACAGGAATATAGTTTTGGACATTGGGGTCTACTACCGGTTGGATATCTAAGACCAAAATTAGCCGGGTAATAAAACTTATCAACTTGCACTAAGACGTCCTCCACTATCCCTCTAGGGGCCTTGATAGAGCGATCCGCTAGTTGGAGTGTGTTCCTAGTAGATTTGAGCTCACCTAATCTCAATTGCCCATACACCGAGTATGGCGATAAATTCATACTTGACCCTAAGTCCAAAAGGCAACCCTCTATCCTATGGTCTCAGATGATGCACGTTATGGTAGGACAACTCAAATCTTTATACTTGGGTGGGGTCTTGACTTGGACCACAGAATGGACATCCTTAGCAAGAAAAGCATTCTCTTTTATATTCAACCTCATCTTAACAGTGCATAAATCTTTAAGAAATTTAGCATAAGAGGGCACTTATTTTATGAATTCCAAGAGAGATAGATTTATTTTGACTTGGTTGAAAGTCTCATAAATCTCAGAACTCAAATGGTTCTTTGATTTGGTTAGACGATGGGGAAATGGGTCGTGAGCTAAAATCTCACATTCCTCCCTTAAGGCTTTCTCACCCTTAGATACGGACCCACTCTTTTCTTTCCTCTCACTATTTCCCTCCTCACTCTTCTTCTCTTCCTCACTCAACACTCCCTCGCTCTCTTTCTCAATCGAACCCTCAACTACCTTAGACGCCTATCCCCTACCCTTAGGATCACAATGAAGGATGGTCTTATCAATAGCCTTACCACTTTTTAAAGTGGTGATGGCTTGAACTTGCTCATGGCTAGAAGATGGTTGGTTCAAGGTCTCGATGGAATGCACATACCTAAACGAATTTGGTTGAGGTTGTGCGAATAACTTACCCTTCTCAGTAAGGGTCAAGGCTTGTGTGAGAACAGTCAATTGACTCTTAATGTCATCCAATATCTTATCAACCCGCGAATTTACCCCTTCTTGAGTTTGAATAAAGTGTTAGAGGGTATCCTCCAACAGCCTTCTATGTGGGGGTGGATATCTGTTGGACGGAACTTGAGGTAGAGGTTGGAATGGCTTTGATTGGGTTGGAAATGATATAACCGGTAAAGGTTGATATTGTTGTAGTTGTGATGGTGGAGGAGGTACTTGATAAAATTGAGAGTTGTAAAACCCTCCTTGGTAAGCTTGGGAATTGGAAGTCCCCTCATTTTGCCATTCAAAATTAGGATGATCCCTCCATCCTGGGTTATAAGTGGTGGAATAGAGGTTTCCCCCTCCTTAATTATAGTGGCCAATAGCGTTGACCTGGCCATGCAAAGTCTCCTTAATACTTGAAATGACTGGGCATGACATGGTGTTGTGCTCTTTGGTCTCACACACAACACAACACACTTTTTCAGGCTCTTCGCTCCCTTCCAAATTAACCTTCTTAAACTCTAAGGCTTCTAATTTTCTTGCCATAGTGGCAAGCCATGCATTCATATCATCAACCTCTTTCAACTGGTATTTTACCCTTGTGCTTTGGGCCTACCCTCGAAATTTTGGGTCCCGGTAATTGCTCAATCGCGAGCTAAATTTGCGAGGTAGTCAAAATAGGAATAAGTTTCGTGAGGTTACTTATCCATGAAAGTTTCCGCGCACATGATCTCAACAAATTGTTTTAGTTAGGGCGTAAGAGAAGCATAGAAGATGTTGATGATGTGGCACTCGGCAAGACCATGATGTGGACAAGAAACCAGGAGCACTTTAAAATGCTACCAACATTGGAAAAAGGATTCTCCCAATATGGGAGAAAATTATGAGATTTGGCGTCAAAACGCCTTCGTTTTATTTTTCGAAAAAAACTTTTTCAAAAACTCCCCTTGAAGAGTTTGGCAAAAGTGGATGGAAAGTGGTCTCAAAAAATTGAACCACGTCTTAGTTGTGTCTTTTAAACAAAAAGGAAAACGTTTGAGAAAAAATATTTCCTTTGGATAAGAGTCGTTCATCACTAATGAACACACATCCTCGAATTCCTTAATAAAGGCATAGGGCCTTTCCAAATCTACCTTGTAGAATTGAGGAATCAACTGCATCATACCTAGTCGTATGTTCAAGGTGGTAGAATAGGTGAAAAAATAATACATGAACTCGGTGCTTGCAGTGGTGGGTTCATGAAATCTCTCAAAGTGCGAAATTGGGGAGCCCCCATGTCTCCATGAATGCTCCCACCTTTCATATTATCACCCCCTAAACCATGTGCCGGATTTAGAGGAGGATTTGGTAGAAATCCACTCATCGTTGGAATAGGTAATGCATTTGTATTTGGTGGCACAAGGTGGGTGGAACAATATTAGGGAGTCTATCTTCTTCAATTATGTCTTCCATAGGAATAGCGCCTAGGTTGACTACTAACAAGATTCCAGAAGAAGGTGTGTTAACCGGTGATGGTGGGTTGACTCGTAAAAGGCGTCTATTATTGATTTGTGTCCAATGGGTTTTGTACATGCAATGTGAAAATAATATGCCTCAATCCTAGTCAATACATCATACACAAACAAAATCAATGCTAGACAACGACTTTTTCTCAATGTACCGGACAATAGCTTTTCAACTCTAAACTCCAACTTCATGTGCTTAATAATATCACAAATTAGCAAATAAAACACAGATTATCCTATCTCCTCTAATGATCCTACCAAGATGCAATGCAGCTAATTAATCAAACAAAAGAAATTATTGAAAAGAAAGAAATAAAAATCCTAGCATGATTTTCACAATGAAGTTAAAGAAATTAACCCGACCCGAAGCAGTAGATGCTTCTTCCAGAGATAGATGATCAATTCCCACTTTATTTTTGTGATTTTAATTTTAATTTTTTCACAATTCACTCGTTCTTTCAAATCCCTGGCAATAGCGCCAAAACTTGATTCGCCCTAAATTTACACGTAGGAGGCATTTGTAGTTTAAATGGAGGCATTCTCATTATCATGTTCACCCATAAAATTTGTGTCAATCTAGCAATAGTAACAAGTACAATTTAAGAATTATGCAAATTAAAATTACAATACAAGGATAGTATTGAATCTATGGGAACTAAAATTAAACAAAAAAGCTTTAGGGATTTTTGGATTGATTTTTACTATCAAATAAGCAAGTAATTGAAAGTGACAATTAAAACACAAATTTTAACAATTAAAAATCTAAATAAAACAATGTAATAAACTTCAGAATTCTATCACAATTAAAAACAATTAAAACTAAATTAGTTTTAAACTAATGAAAATTCGAGTGAAAATAAGTCGAGATTTAAATTGAATAAAAGAGATTTGGGTGCAATTGCTTCAACCTACCAATTTTAGTATGGAAATTAAAAGGGCTAGTTTGGGTTAACTCAAATTAAGGATCTTTCAAATGATCCTTAATTCGGAAGATTTAGCTTTAAAAATTTAAGGTTCTTTAATTAATTTGGAATTAGATTTAATTACCTTTGAAAGATTCTTAGAAATAAATTACAAGTTACTTAACCATCATTATAAATTTAAATTTTCTACAACAATTAATTCTAAAAATAGAGAATAAACACAATATAGATATTCAATGAGATTTAGAAACTCCCCTTTCACTTCCGATACCTTTCTTGGTGGATTTTCACATTTACACCCAAACAATAGATTTAGTTAAAGAAATCCATAGAAGAAAGCTTACAAAAATGAACAATTACCATCTAAAGCTATAAATCTTGAATTTATTGAACAAAAACTCTTGCTTAGATTACAAGAAAATAATGAGAAAGATACAAAGGAATGAGACAAAAATCTAGCAAGATTTTATCCCAAACATTCTTTTCAAAATCCTAATTACAAAATCCAAAAAAAATACAACCAAAGACCAGCATTCTTCTCGAATTTCCCTTTCCAGCCGTCGCAATCCTTGCCCAAAAACTCTATATCCACCTCCTCGACTGCTGCTAGGTTTTAGGACGAAATTGCATCAATTGTCCGAAGTGCGTCTAATGCACGTTTGAGGTGCTTTTGAACGGTTCGTCTGATCACCGTTTGAACGGTGCGTTCGAATGGTAAATTGTTGTTCAGACGGTGCGTGCGGACGGTCCTTCTGCATTTTTAGCCCATTTTGTCATTTTAGCCCAAAACCTACAATACATAGAGAAAACTATTTTAGAGCAATTTATTACTAAAAACCTATTCTAATAAATATATTGGAGCTAACAAACAACTAATTAGGGGACTACGATTACACTTTTGGAGTGAAATCACTGACCAAGTGCCGAGAGTGGACACATGCCCCCTGAAATCTGGAAAAAAAATAAAAAATTTAACCCCAACCTGTTTTATACTTTTCCTAGAGTTTTATCTTAATAATTTTTCTCCACTTGAGCTTATGGTACTTAATAATCAACTTGAGACCTACATTTTAGATACAAGCTCTAATGATTAATTTTCAAAAATGATAGGGAATGGTGGGTTTGTTCAAAAGTTAGTACAGACGAAAAAGGATAATGTCTACCCATTAATCTATTTGCTTGTAAAGTTAGCATTAATCTTATCGGTTACAACTGCATATGTTGAAAGAGTTTTTTCTGCATTGAAGAATATCAAGACTTTATTACGCAATCGTATGATAGATGAGTGGATGAATGAGTGTTTGATGTTATACATCTAAAGGGATATATTCAAAATCATAGATAATAAAGCTATTTTATAAATATCTCAAACTACAAAACAACGAAGAGAATTGTTGTAATTTATTATTTACTTTTATTTAAATGTTATTTTGTGTAAAAAAAATATTTGATATTAATATATAGAATTAATATTAATATATAAAATATTAAAAATTATTGTATTCATTGTATTATTCTAAAATTAATCAACTTATTTATAAAAAAAATTTGTTCCACCTGAAAAAAAATTCTAGGCCCGCCACTATTTATGAGTACTCTGCAAAACTCCAAGTTCTAAGATCGAAAAGATGATGGGTGTTGAAGACTAGCAAATGCATGCACCATAATAATCCCCCCAAAATCACACGAGACTCCAAATAGATATGAAATGAAGTTGGATTAACGTTTCTTGTTTTGTCTAAAAAGCAACTTGGTTAGCAGACATGGCCGGCCAAAGCTAATTTGAGTTCTAAAACGTTAATTATAAATAAGGTTTTTATTAAAAAAATTGAGACTTTTTATATTTTTAATATTATTACAAAAAAATTATTATTTAAAATTTATTTTTCTTATTTTTTGAGATGCAAAATTATTAATTAAATTTTTATATTCAAGTTTAGCTAACAAGTCATTTTCAATCGATAGTATAATTAATCCACTTAGTGCTCCTTGTGATATAATTGATCTTAAATAGAATTTTATCAATCAATTTTGAAAAAAAAAATTCTGCAGAAGTTACTGTTACTGGTATTGTCAATAATATCTTATAAGCAATAAATGCATTTGGAAAAGAATCTAATCTTTTTATATAGTTTAATACGTCAATTGAACTACTTTATTTTATTTGTAATATTTCTTTTAAAACTTTTAGTTCTGAAAATAAATCTAAACTATTAAAGTTCAAAAAAGTATTGTGTTTCAAATTACACTCGAAGTTAATACAATCTATCATCATCTAATGATTTTAAGTTTTTAAAATTAAATAGAAAACCAAAAATATTGTCGTACATTTGAAATAGTTCAAACCTATTTTGAAACAAAGAAATTGCTTGATGTATTATATATAAGAAATAATTTATTCTAAAAGATTCTTCAGCAGATTGGATTGTCTCGTTGTTAACATTGGTAAGCTTTATCAATTTATTTTTTATCTTGAAACTTTGTATTAGAGAGAGAGAGAGAGAGAGAGAGAGTTAGGGTTTGACTTCTACACAATTATACATTAAAGAGAATTATATAAATTAGACCTTTGATCTTACTTGTACTTATAATAATGTATGTAATGATATTTTCTAAAATTATTTTCTTTTTTCAAGATAACTAGTGTAATTGATTTGGCCTTTTCTTTTCTTTTCTTTTCTAATATATATATTTTTTCTGAAGCCTTTTTTTTTTCTTTTTCTTGTGGGCTTTTTTTTTTTTTATTATTTAGACTAAGGCTTTTTGTTTTTTGTTTTTCTTGTGAGCCTTTTTCTCATTTAGATTGACTTTCTTCTTCTTCTTCTTTTTCTCTCGTGGGTTTATTTTTTCTCATTTATATTGAATTTTCTTGTGAGCATTTTTTTTTCATTTAGAGTGAGGCCTTAAACTTTTTCTCTTATGAGCCTTTTTTTTAAAATAAAATTGAGACTTTTTTTTGTTTAAAAAATATGTTAAAAATATATGGGGCATTAGCTATAGTACATCAGATTTTAAAAAATTGGAGATATTAAAAAATTAGAGACGGTTGCTTTGTTGGCTTTTCATACCAGCCAACTCTGTTAACGGATATCCAGCTAATACTGAAGGAATAACTACAAAGAGATAACGTTCCTGCTTATGAAAAGCTCTCCCTCCATCCCTATCATGGGAGGAGAGAGAGAGAGAAGCTTTTTCACTGTCTTTCTGTGTTTATTTTCTTCATATTTATAAAATCACATATACATATATATATATATATATATGTAAAAGTAGTCAAATCAAACATTGAGGGACTTGAGAGCAACCCAATTCCAATATTTAACCTACAAGACAAGTGATAGCTCACATCGATCATACATGTTCTGTTCTAATTAATATCCTTCCACCTTAAAAAGTTTTTCTTAAACTTGCGCCAATCGATTTTATCAGAAGTGGGCCAAGTGGCAATAACACGGACATCCACTTTTTTTCTTAAGCAGGGAGAAGGGAATGGACAAAAATAAGAGGGTCAGTCTTCAAGATTTAATAGACAACTCCCAAAATGGGTCTATGGTGCGCCTTGCATAAATCGTGACTTTAATCCGCGGGAATAAAATAAAGAAAAAAACAGCATGAATCATAACTTTTGCCTCACGAGCAGTGGCAAATTTTTGTTGATAGGTCATTCAAATCATAATTACCAAAATAAAAAGTAAAAACAAAAGCATCCCGCTTTCAAAAAAGATGTAGGAGATACGAAAAGTAAAAAATTATTAAGAAACTTATGAAAATTTGATTAGAAAGTTTTCGTAAAATTCAAATGAGACATTTAAGAAACTTAGTAAAGAATTTCGAGAAATTTAATGGGGACTTTTGAGCAATTTAATGGAAGCCTATATGAATAGTTTCATTGATACTTAGTTAAAACTTAAGAAAAAAAATATATATAAAATTAATATTTAAAGTTTTCAAATTGTTTCTCCTAAGTTTTCCAACTATTTTCGTTAAGTATCCAAAGAGTTTTTTAAACATTTCACAACAGTTTCTAAAACGTTTTTTCAAAATTTTGAAACAAGTTTCGTATCAATACTGGAAGCACGTGTTTGGAAAAACACGTTTTTCTCTCTCAAATGAGTTTCCTGACGACTATGGTTCAAATATTTTAATAGTGATTTAAGAATTATAAATGAAATTAAAAAATATTAATACATTAATGCAATTGTTTTTGGCCCATAAGAATTATATATATATTTTTACAATTGCCTTCGACGTGGAATCATCATATAAGAATCCCATTATCTGTATGCAAATATTTTTTCGTGTAAATGTATTACTAATTTAATAAATTCTATAAAATTATTACACTAATTTACGAAGAGATAGCACAAGATGTCTGTAATAAGTAGTATTATAAACAATCATTCAGTCTCTCCAACTTTATTTTAGATTTTAATATTATTCCTAAACTTTAATTTTTATTTAAGCCCTCCAACATTTAAAAATAAGTCAATATGGTCCACCTTTTCAAAACAAGTAAGAAAATTAAATATTAATTATACTTTTGCCTTCTAAACGATAACTTAATATTATTTTACCTGCATTCAATTAAACATAGTTACATTTTTACCATCATAAAATTTAAAATTAGAGATTTGTTTAGTCAAAATTTTATACTAATCTCTAAAGCAAAGAGAAAATTTTTTTTTATGGCAATTAAATGTTATAAATCATCTCAAAATACCTAAGAAAAAGGTCAAAATGATAAATAAAATCTTGCTTTTGTGGACCACTATTTATTAGCGCAGACAATATTAAGAAGATTTTTGAAATTATGCATTTGTTAACTAGGGACAAAAAAAATTTATATTGTATCCAATCAGAAATGCTACAAGTGTGTTTTTTTTTTTTTTCCATCAATAGTGTTAATACGATCTTAAATTCTCATAATTTATAGATAAAATGTAACGATTTTTAATTTAATGGATAAAGTGAAACTAAATAATAGTTGAGAGGATCAAAATGTAATTAATTTTAAAATTTTCTAATTTATTTTAAAATGTTGGACCACATTTACTTTTTTTTAAAAGTTAAAGGACTAAAATAGAAAAAATTAAAGCTCAAGAATGACATCAAAATTTGAAACAAAATTAGTGGGACTAAATGATTATTTATAAGACTGGTTGTAATAAGTCAACTCACAATCAACAAAAACTTCAAAAAAATTCACAGTACAAAAGAAATTAAAAAAAAATGTCAGTAGACAGCACAAGATACAAATAACAACTCTTTTTTCTTTTTTCTTTTTTTTTTTTTCCTCCTGAGACTTTTAACTTCAAATTTTTTATATTTTGAATCAAACAAGCAAAAAAAGTGAAGCACACCATTAGAATTAGGGCATTAAGCAAAATGAGTACATCGACCAAAAGTTATAAAAAATTATCAAAAAAATCAATAGAAATAAGAGAATATTATTTTATATAATTGAACAATGAAGCAATAATAATAAAACACATTGAACAATGAATTCCAAAAGTGATTGATTGGAGGAAGATGGACTATTTAGAGGATGGGTCACTGTTTAGCTAAATCCACTCTAAAGAATGCTATGTAAGTTCTAACTATTAAAAATATCTATTCCTGTTGCTTTCTCAAAAAAAAAAAAAAGAAAGAGAAAGAGAAAGGATGGGTCATTTTTTCATTTTTAAAGAATGTATAGTAGTAAAAAGAAAAAAAAAAAAGTCTTAATTTCTAAAGCTTGATGGGTCAATTGACCCCACTAATGTCTAACTAGCGCCGCCCATGGACACAAGTTGTAACTTTTTACAACACATGTTGTAATTTTTGTTACATGGGAATCCTAAGAATTCGAATAGTAACTTTTACCGAGTCATAATTTTCACCGCATAGGTTGTAACTAACGAACCACATTATCGTAATTTCTTTTTCACCATATGGATCATAACTTTTAACTAACATGAAACGCAACATTTCACCACATTGATCGTAACTTTTAAATGCATGGATCATAACTTTGAGATGCGCACCACATAGGTTCACGTGAGTATTGGAAAATTTTGTAATATAAGAAATGAAATTTCAGAATATAGCGCTTTCAACCAACATGTGCTCAAGAATTCCATTCTATCTCTCCCTCGTTACGAACAAAAAAGTGGGGCGCAAACACAGAAGAGTATGAGCTGGTCCATTTAGCATTTTATGTTAGAAAGGCAACATGCTTTGCTTTATTTTGCTGATCATGTATAGAAAAAATCCAAATATGCGTGTATGGTTGGACGCATTCAATTTTCACAATTTTAATATTTGGGCTACGGTCGGCATGTAAGTATTGAATGAAATGAGAATGTAATGAAGGTAAAAATCACAGATAGTGAGAACAAAATGAAAACAAATGAGATTTTCATTCTCGTTATTTGGTTGCCAAGATAGACTCATGAAATGACCTTTTCAATTTTTTTCATCTTCTAATTTTTCTTCTTTTTCTCCTCCACCATCTCCGAACTCACCCCCACCACCTCTGCTCTCTTTCCTTATGAAATAATCATTCCAACAATTTGTAGAAATGAGCATCTAACGAAATGACCATTTTTCTATCAGTTGGGTACACCAAATAATGAAAAGAAATGAAAAGCTAAAATGTGCATTCCATTCCAGGCCATTCGCTGAGCTCGTGCCTACCATACGTGGCCCAAGTGTTTTTGTACTTATTTCTTTCTTCTCAATTTCTTTTTTCCCTTCTTGTTAAAGTATTTTGTAAGATGTATCCCTTTCTACTTTTAATGCAAACAGGCCCACTGTGTGCCTTTTGGGCAACACTCAAACACTCTTTAGTGCTACGAGAGACTCCCATCAAAGCCACCTTTTTACAACTTTGATTTCATGCTTTATGTTTTCTAAGTTGGGTTGAAACATTGGGCGGCTCATATTTGCCCTAGTCATCTTATGCAAGTTATTGCTGAGGTTTTGAACATTTAATTAAAAAATATTGTGAAGCATGCAATCCACATAATTCATGAACTCATTCCACTAATACTGTATGATGCGAAAACCAATTTTGCATCTTCTCCTTAATTGGTATATTATAAGGACTATATGAATGTATCTCCTTTAACATATCATGACTAATGCTGCTTGTGTAAGCATACATTTCTCTATAAGATTTTGCATTTGAAGTTGTTGAACTTACTTCGAAGTAGAAGTGCTATAAAAAATAAATAAAAAAATTAAGCCGGGATTGTTTCCAATAAAGGTTGCTGAATGTTATATTTGAATCTTGCATTTGTTGAGGGAAAGAAAAATGAAAATACTTAAACTATTTTTTTTTTTTATTTTTATTTTAAGGGTGACCAAACAAAACATAGATTTTTTTAAGACAAATGCCTATGCATTTTCTTCTCATTTTTCTAGCATACCCAAACAAAAGAAAGTAATTTAGCTTCTTTATTTTATTTTCTTTTGGTTTTTATTTGTTGTCCCTTCTATAAATTTAAAATCAAAACATAGCATAAAAGTGCTTAAATGGAAACGTGTATTGAATTGCCCCTTTTATTTGGGGACAAGGTTATTGTTTAGAAGCATGCATGTCTAGATATAATTCTTAAATAAGTTGGATATATGCTTGATTTTAAGCCAATACTAATTATAAGGCTGCTAAACTCTTTTAGAGCTTCTTCTTTGACTTAAGTACCCAAAAATAAACAAACCCTAGCGCGAGAGAGTTAAAGCTTGCATCGAGTGACTATCACATACATATTATGACTACACAAGATATGAAGATGAAGATTAAGGTTGTAAATGCACCCTTCAATTGGAGAAATTATTCAGGGTAATCGTCACACCACGTTAAAAAATTATTTATGCTAGTTGTATGGTGGATTTTCAAATTTAAGATTCCCCCCGTATAAAAAAATTCACACGTGTTACAATTTAAATAGAATGTCACTCCCCGTCAGTATGATGACATGGTGTGACAGTTACCTTAGTAATTACTTTTTCAAATGAACTGATCTCTTATGGGCCTTGCAGTTGTATTGGTAGACATATATATAAACATAATGAACTAAAATAGGACTCATAGTTGTCAAAATGGGAAGCGGAAGAAGGAAATGATACTAAAAACAGAAGTGTGAAATGTGGCTTCAAAATATTATGGAAATCGGAAATTGTTAAGTGATATAAAATTTAACATAATAACCATAAGAAAATTTTATTAAGAACCTTAAAAAAGAGCAATATAAAGTATCAAAATATTTTTATGATCAAGTAAAATACTAATACTACACAATGTTTATAGAAATTTATTAAAATAATTATATATTATTGTTAAAAAAAAAGATTTTGAGAGCATAAAAAATATAAAAAATTATGAGAAACAAGTTTTTTAAGTGTTTCCACGATAATTTTTAAAAGATTCTAATAAATTTTTTTAACTATGCTAAAGTTTTGAAGACTTCTCAGAAATATTTCATAAAATTTTTTTTAAAATTTCACAAGAATTTTATCTCTATTCTGAAAGTAAACTTTCAGGAAGCAATCTTCCTTAACAAAGTTTTCTGATAACTATGGTACGCCTACATCCAATTACAACACAATCAATGAATCAAAATGTACCATAGACACTTGTTTTCGCGTGCATGCATGCACACACATACACACTGCCTTGTGAGGTTTGGTACAGAGGGTAGTGTAGGCCTTCAGAGATGGGGGTGTGGTCCAAAACTAGGAGGCCTATGGAGACATGAGAGTAGCAGTGCTTTAGACTACTGGAGCTACAGAGGAAGAGGCAGGTGGCTAGGTTGATGCAAAAACAGCATATATGAAGGAGACATCCACATTGCAGAATTTATTTGTTTACTATGCGTGGGGTTTTGGTTTTGATTTTTTTACTTTATCTTGTTTCGGAAACGTGTCGACTCTCAGCAAAGGTGGTCCAGAATTACTAGGGCCAAAAACAATATGGGAGAGAGAGAGAGAGACAGTGGTGCTTAAAAAATTGATCAACTAAGAAAGATTAGAAATATTGAATGTGGTTTAATTTTGTAATGGCCCTTTATGCTTTCAAAAGTAAGAAAAGGACTTCCAAGGTCATTAAGTGAACTTATGAAAATGTTGACGAATGGGATTTTGATGTCAACTACAGAGATTGACAATGATTATCTTTGCTCAGAATTGAAATGTGGATTTAATGGACCAACCTGTCTCAGGCACACTCAACTTGCGTAGTAACTATAAGTTCGTGCGTTTATCTGCCTGCCTTGTGGTATTTTCATTGGTAGGAAACTCAGAACAAAGGTTCATTGGCTCCATCTTTTAGGTCAACTTGATGGAGTTTATATATGCCAAATTTGTAGTAACTTGTTCCAAGCCTGTTTCAAACTTATGGAAGGGAAAGAGAAAGCGGGAAAAAAAAAAAGTGAAAGAAATTATTGAAAAAGTATTTATATATAAATATATATATTTATATATTTATGTTTGGTTTTCTAAAAAAAAATAAAATCAAAATGAAAGCAAAAAACCCCTTGTTTGAAGCAAAACTAGTTTTGAAAATTGTTTTCAACAATACCACATTTGGTAAATTAGTTTTAGAACTTGTTTTCGAAACAAATTTTTTAAAAACATCATTCACAGTTTTAGTAACAAAAAAAGAATAGCGTTTTCTAATTTTTTCAAAACTGTTTCTACACAAAAATTTTAAAAAAATAACAATTGCTTTTTTTTTTTTTGTTTTTGCTTTCGAGAACATAAATAACAAAAATAAAACCGTAACCAAAAGAAAACAGCTGGAAATGATCTAGATCTGAAACCACCTAGAAGACTTCATTTGGGTTTCACATCAACTGAAGACATTGAAACCGCCTAGAAGGGGATATTAAGACTCAACATCGTTGTTTGGTGAATGGATGGATCATGTCAGGTATATATATATATATATATCATTCCAGTATTATCGTTGTTTGGTATCTCTCATGGATTATATATTTCATCGTGCGTGCATGCAGCAGACGAATAATAATGGGTGACCATCAAAGCCAGTGAAGAGAAGGTTAGGTCTGCTTTCCGTGATGGGGGTTCATGAGGGCTAGCCCATAGGCCATATCAAGTGGTCCATGTCTTTGGTTCTATTAACAAAGCCGAAAATATCCTCTCCAT
Source organism: Euryodendron excelsum (assembly GCA_033060915.1). Taxonomy (NCBI): domain Eukaryota; kingdom Viridiplantae; phylum Streptophyta; class Magnoliopsida; order Ericales; family Pentaphylacaceae; genus Euryodendron; species Euryodendron excelsum. Next base: position 33,708,587 of record CM065384.1, on the reverse strand, counting down.
GTATTGATGCCATCCCTTCATTTTAGTGTGGGGCAAATGGTCCATGGGACTGCTTCCATTAAGCTTCTCACCGAGTCGGGTTACCCATGCCCGGGGGTGGATGTAGCAAGGGCTCAGTGCCCCAGCAATTTTTACCTTTTTTTTTAAAAAAATTTTATGTGTATTTATTTGATTATAAATTAGAAATGTATATTTTGCCTCCTTGAATTTACTAAACCTACCTTTGCTCCTCTCAAAATTTACTGATACTACACTTGCCCTCATTGAATATCACTAAACTTATTGCAAAACATATATATCATTAATTCATCATTATGTGGCCAAATGAACAACACAATTCAATTCCTAACTCTTTATTCTAATATTTAGTTAAAATGTTCTTACGCCAAAATCTTTTGTATCCATTTTTTTAATTGTAACCATAGATGCTTGGTTACTTAAATCTCAAAATTTCTTCTCGAAATTTAAAACCTAACTAGACAAATTTGGATTAAAGTTTTCATTGCTGTATAATTTTTTTATACAACTTTTACATAGAGGCGGTGCCCCTTTTTCAAACAATTTCGTGTATGCATGAATCTATATAAATTTTGCCCCTACTAACAAAAATCTTGAATCCACCCCTACCCATGCCGGACTTGGAAGGGACAAGTTCCCAAGCAATTCAGCTTGGTCAATGGAAAAAAAATGTCACTGGGCAATTTGGAAAGAATACGCCCATCTAGGGATGTGTATGTGTATGGTCAACTCAGGTTTATATCAAACTCAAAACAGAACCAATCGTCCATTTGAACCAACCCAAGTTGATTCGGGTCAATTCCATTATTTGGTTTGGAATCAAATTAGCTTGGGTTAGTTCGGGTCAAATTCTCTGTTTTGTGCAAAGTTTGATTTATTTACTTATTTTTTTTTTAAAATAGACTCAATTTTGTATCCTCAAGTTTTCAAAAAGAAAAAAAAATAATGTATAAAACAAATCAATAACATGTAAGTGTAATAAATAGTTATTTAAAAAACATATATAGATGTATATAGAATTTTGTGACATACATAGATTGTGTCTTGGCTCAATTCTCAAGTTTATTCGATCTCTAATTGGTTTAGGTTCTAAAAAATGTCAACTCAAAAACTGAACAGAATTTATTAATTTAGACATTTTAAAACTCAGATTGAATCAACCCTTGACAGACTTAAACCAAATTGATCCAACAGAGTTGCTGCGGTTCTTTTGTGCACCCCCTAGGCCCATGGAACCAATACATGTGTTTTCCAAATTTCAGCCAACATACTTGGGAATTGGTCACCCCTTCAGAAGTGAGAATATGAGTCATTAACCCAATAGACAGAATCCCTTGGGCCCAATTCCCTGGGTTGATATGAGGAGTTTGGTGATCACCCCCGCCCAATAATTCAAACCCAAGTGGTGAACCCATCGAAAAAATCAACGAAAATTTCGCACTGCATCAAGATTCCTTTTTTTTTTTTTTTTTTTTCTGTTTCCCCTCAAAATACTTAAAAAAAAAACTCTCTTTGAAGAAACTTCTAATATAGAAATCTATTTTTTGTAATTGATAGGAAGTTTATCTGAAAATTTCCAAGAGCATTACAATCTTTTTGGCTCTTATCCCAAAGCACTCAGAGAAAGTCAAGTTCTTGTTTTTTGCTTCAAGCCTTTGGCTAACCATAAAAGCTCCTAATAAGAGTTCGAACTTGAGCCCTTCTACTTAGCATGATAGCAGTGGAACAACAGTAGCAATTTCAAATGATCTGATAGAGAAGTAGCCAAACAGGTGCAAATATCATGTCCATGTCCATGGTTTCTTTTTAGCTGTTGAAAAGCAAGAAAAGCACTTCCAAGATGGTACCCAAATGCTGCTCTATAGACTTCTAGAGTACTCAATGAACCAATGGCTGGGTATCAGTCTATCATGACCTTTTCTTATAATGACCCAACCCTTCTCACAAACTGCTCATCCAGAACCTCCCAGGAACCCATCACCATGAAAAGGACCTGACCCCAAGTCCTTTCAATTTGAACATGTTCATGAAGCAAGCCCACTTAAATGCTAGATTTTAATGGTCTGGCAGTACAATCCTTTCCATCAAAGGAGGATAAGGTCCAGTGAAATTGAGCACGTTTGAGAGAGAGAGAGAGAGAGAGAGAGAGAGGGAGCGCGAGTGAATTGATCAATTCATAGAAAACCAGGACACAAAATCTTAAAAGCTCAACATAAACAAAACGTCAAACCTGATAATGATAGTGGCATTTTATGCAACATAATACTATATAGCCCGGAAAAAAATATATTCAGTCGGAAGGTAGTAACGGCAATCTTAGGTGCTGCTTCTATTATAGTTTTTCTTCTTCCGTGTATTTGATGAATCCCTCGCTATAAAGCTTAGTTTTGATTGGTAGTAGTTGGTATTGTGTTGCACAGATTACCTCCATTGGTGGCAACAATACACCTTGATGTGGCAATGGTACACATAGTCCAGCCATGGAAATCCAAAGGTATACATTACCCATGTGCTTGATTAATGGTAATGGATGCTTGAAGTTGTAGAGAGAGAGAGAGAGAGAGAGAGAGAGAGAGATCCATGACCTTACCAAGAGGAGGAGGAGGAGGAGGAGGGCTTTACCCAAACAACCACCCTGGTGGATGAAGACAGCACATGTGTTACCTTTGACACAAGGTATGTCCCAACTTTTCAGCCATTGGGGCTTTTTGCTTCAACACAAAGTAACCCTACAACTTACTTTGCCACTGGGACATGTCCCTTTTGCAACACATGACAAACTATCAACTCAATAATTTGTGAAACAGACTTTGCTGTTAACCCTTCTTTGGCTTATGACTTTTTGGCGTTTTTTTTTATTAACCTTTAAAAAGCTAGTAAGCCATAAGCCTAAAATAAAAGGGTAAAACATCTAGACGATTGCTAAACACTCTATTCATACTTCATTGGGGAGTTCTACACAAAAAGGGATGGATAGCATTGGAGTTTATAACTTATAAGTAATACCCTACCCAACCTTCTTTGTTTTTCCAGGGTGTCTAAAGCCTATTGTTTGAAAAGTTTTTCCACTGTTAAATCAATCAGTCAATGTAAAAACATAATAATTACACTCCTCATACGCATGAATTTATATATATATATATATATATACTAGCTGATTGGGCTCGTGCAAGGCACAGGCTGGCTCTCTTTTACCAAAAAATCGTTTATGAAAATATTGCATTATCAGATAAATATCCAGTTCATTCATAATAAAAATAAAAATTCATTTGAAAACAGACTGTAAAGACCCAAGGAAATTTTACAATTACAACCCAAAATACCAACTATTTTCTTAAAGAAATCTACTACAAATAGAATTAAAGAAATTTGTTAGAACTTCTAGCTAAGAGAGATGGACCTCTTCAACAGAATCTTAACAATCATCATTTTTGTCCAATCCAAACAACTTGAAACTTTGTTAACCTGGGCTTTGTATAAAAAAAAAAAAAAAGAAGATCCATTGTCAGTTTAATATATATCAATATTTATAGCCATAATTGATAGCCTAAAACAACCTTACCTCAATTGCCTTTTTGTTGGTACATAAGAGCTCCGAAGCCTTGGGGTGGGGGAGGAGGAGGGGGAGGCAAATGGCAAACCCATGAATGACCTCACAGGAAAGTCATTTCAAAAGTCAAGATAAAACTTACAAGACAAATTGAAGGAAGCTATTTGGAAAACCATATATAAATATTCGAAAAATTAAGAATAAGTTACACTTGCATCTCCTGAAGCGTATGGCTAAGTCGTTCTGTGAGTCTATGTTCAGGGAGAGAAAATTGATAAACAATTAATTAAGAGAGTAAGACGTCAAGTAATGCTACAAATAAAGACGTCTAAGATATATTTTGAGTAATCACATTTTCCGAGAACTAAATAGAAAAGCTGACAGCAACTAAAAGAGCATAAATTCAAACACCCCAAATAAATTGCAGAACAAGCTCAATGTCAAATCATCTTTCGGCCAGTTATTCAACTTAAATAGAGGAGCAGAAGAAACAAACTATTAAACTGGATTCAAACAAATTTTTAGATGAAACTGTATAATAAGTAGGAGCAAATACTATATCATCATTACATAATTATCATCATCTGAATATATATATATATATATATATATATATATATAAATATGTATGAAACTTCAAACACCCCAATCTAGTTATGGATGATAGCAACCCTCATAAAAGCATAGATAAATTTTTGAAGCATATGTTATACATCCCAAATCATCACATGATCTCACCCCTAGATCTTCTGAAAATATATTTAGAATTTAAAGTCACCTTTTGAGAACCATGTAATCCTATCAGAAAGGTTCACTTTAAATTGAAGATCAACCTTTTAAGGAAGAAGGCTACATTATCTAATCTCTAATAAACCACCGGAGCTAGCTTTACAATCACTTTGTCATGAATTACCTCAAGGCACATACAAAGTCTATGATTTCATATTAACAGAGCCTAAAATCATTATGTCATATAACCAGACTTATAAGACCTGAAGTAGCTTCTTATTGTAGGTGTTCTAGTTTTACTTGTAAGAGGAAAGAGTTAAGAGGCCTTGTTCCTCCACTCAATGTGACTGTAGCCACTTTTTTGGGGTTGCTCTATCTCAAATAAGAGTGCTTGTATGGTTTGAAATAAAATTATAACTTCAAAAGTGAGATCACACATCCGACGAGCATATCTCTGAGATTTTAAGTCAGATACATTAAGGAGTGAAGACAATCATAAAACCACATAAAAATGACATACTAAATTTTTGTTGCTGGTATATTTAGCTGTTGTAAGATTTACGACAGAAAATTTAGGGTTTGTCATTGTCATTTTGTAAGTACAATATTGAACTAAATTTTGTTGGAACATTTAGTCTGACTAATCAAATAATGTTTGTGACAAAGAAAGGAAAAAAGGAACAATACCATACTTGTGGAGTCTTGGACTGAATATATGAAGACATGAACTATGTAGTCAACAATTTCATTAATCATATGAATTACCTTTTAAAAAGGAAAAAATTAAACTTTTTATCAAACTCAATTTCAGATGTAAAACAATATCAGGGAAGTAATTCCATACAACAAAAATTCTCTTGTTTCCATCAAGCAGCTACTTGAAAAGAAAACAACAGCAACAAAACCTAAAGACAAAGAAGCAATAGCTAGGAGAGACAAACTTGCCAAAAAAAAAAAAAAATAGCCTAGAGAGATGAAGATGATCCAAAGCATGAGTACTGACTCGAGATATATAGAAAATTAGCAAGAGATTTCAACAGCAAAAAAAAAAAAAACTCACGAACTTGGAGAGGTAGCAACTGACACAGAGAGACATAATTAGAGCTACAGTTTCTGCATACAAATTTTTGTATTTTCACCAACCGACTCGCAAAGAAAACAAATTAGCTCCGCAAAAAAGCTACAAAATCAAATACCGAACCACATAAATTCAATAATTAAACAAATTTCTAGACAAATCAACATTCCCGCCCAAAAAGGAAAGCAAAACTTAGTTCACACATTCAACTGACATATAGAAGATTAAATAAGAAATCAAGAAACAAACAAAAAAAGAGATGAATAAACAAAAATTATTCAACAAGATTTACCAGACACATCAATATTTTTTTAAAAATAGACAACAAATTAAATGTATAGCCTCAATAGTTGAAGAGCAAAATAGAAATTTTCTGACCTGAACAAGCACAGCTGAGAGAGAGATCTAGATGGTTAGGGATAGCATTTCAAAACAAGCTAGAGCTGGTATGAACACAAAGACAACGATAAACAATGAAACCATCAACGCACAGTAGCATCCCGTACTTCTTCACGTTGTAGTCAAAACACACCTGAAAAGAAAAAGGAAAAAAAAAAGCCCCAAATCAAAGCCAAAATAAAATAAAAATCAAGATTTCAATTTAAATGCCAGAGCTCAAAGATATCTCCAAGTGCAGTAATAAAGGAGCAAATATCCTGGCAACCATTTCAAAACCGGAAAACTCCAACTTACCAAAGCACGAATCCAAAGAAATGGGGTGAAAATTGAAGAAAGACTGAAGCACAAACCAAGAAAAAAAATTAGAAAAACCAAATCAGTCCGTAAAAAATTATAATAAAACAAAAACAGAACAAAACCCTCACACATTCCATAAAAACGAAATCTATAGCATATACATATGTAAATGCAACGATAATTGGACAAAACACAAAATAAACTATATAGAACATTATTCATTCAGAATTGTAATAAACTACCAAAAGAAAGAGATGGAATGAAGACAAATCTAACATTTTCAGATATAATTATCCAGCATTCATTCCGTTTGTTGTGCTTAGCGACCTCTTCAAAGGCGAACTTTCTGATTTGAAGTCATTTTCTGCTTCTACTGCACACAAAAGCACCAACAAAAGGCATATCCTTAGAGATCCAAGTACATACCTATATATATATACATACAAGCACACTCAAAGCAACGCTACAAAGGTTCTTGAAACAAAATAATCAATTTTTTTTTTCTACATACTAGGTCATGGTTCCGTGATTCCGAAAAGGTTTTGGATGGTTGTAGTGACAGGAAGTGATCAGTTTGGAGAGAGGGCTGGTTTTCTAGAGATTGAAGGTAATGGTATGGTAGGATAAAGACATGGTTTTGGCTAGTCTTGTAGTTACAGTGAGAATAGGCCATTTAGAGAGAGGGAGTAATGGATTGATGTTGTGATTGAGAACCAGAGGGAAAGGGAGATTTTTTTGATTAAACTCAGACGAAAGAGAAGAAAATCTCTCCAATTTCGTCCAACATTGTGCGTCGCGAAGGGCGACGTGGGCGATTCATGTCCGCACACAAATACCCACGGAAAAACTCAACAGTCCATCAACGTCAATAATCAGATGAGGTGGCACGAAATGGCTGAATTACACAAAACTCAATGCAAAAAGATGAGCTGGGCAAAGAATTCATATCTATCTACAATTGAATCGACAAAAAATATACTAAACGTAAGCCCAAAGGAAATGGTCCAAAGGAGGGGTAAAATAGTCAAGGGAAAAAAATGAGGAGAACAAAGAATGGGTCCAAAAATTGGAATGCTCTCATCATACTTATTAGATAGGTCAACAAAAAATATACTAAACATAAGCCCAAAGGAAATGGTCCGAAGGAGGGGTAAAACAGTCAAGGGAAAAAAGTGAGGAGAACAAAGAATGGGTCCGAAAATTGGAATGCTCTCATCATACTTATTAGATAGGTAGATATAGCAGTAACCTTGCATATATAGCAATAGGTATCCTGCAATCATATATCCTTACAAAAATGTATATCAACATATAAGTCTTTCTCATTTCTTTCCTTCTTTATGGAAATATCAATTAAATTTTATGGAAACATCATCAGAGCAGGGTCATGATAGAACCATAGTTATCAGAAAACTAATTTTATTTTGGAGAGGAAAAATGCATTTCTAATACCGATACGAAACTTGTTTCAAAAATTTAAAAAAATATTTCGAAAACATAGAGAAAACGTTTTAAAAACTCTTGAAAAACTCTTATGATATTTAATAGAAACTATTGAGAAACTTAAGAAAAACTCTCAGAAAACACTTACAAAAACTTGAAATATTAATTTTTATACATTTTTTTTCCTTAAGTTGTAATTAAGTATCTATGAAATTATTCGTATATGTTTCCATTAAGTTTCTTAAAGGTCTCTACTAAGTTTTCGAAATGTGTCTACTAAGGTTTTCAAAAGTCTCCACTAAGTTTTTTAAAAGTCTCCTTTAAGTTTCTACTAAATTTCTCAATCGTTTCCCGCTTCTCGCTTCTCCCTATATTTTTTTACCGCATTTTTCGCTTCCGTTTCTCCTAACGTTTCTTGTTTTTGCTTCTTATTTTGATAACTATGGATAGGACAAGGATTTCTTATAACCCAAGTTGAAGGAATTCCTCCTTCTACGTATACGTGGTAACATGGTATGCTGCCACGTATTAAAATAATATTATTAATCTTTTTAAATTTTTCTTAAATTTTAAGCACCATTCATGAGGGCTATATCTGTAAAAGATATTCAAATAAAAATATACTTATAAATATATAACTAAATAATATGCTGTCACATACACATACACATGATAGGAGAAATTCCTCCCATCTAAGTCGGAGGAAATCCTTGTCCGGCGTGATAAACCTAAATTGGTGGAGCCCAAACCTCAGGCTCTAGAGTCCAGACATTTGATACCACTTTTGAGTCCTACAGTAAACCGACCGAGGACCTAAACTTTGAGCCAGAACCACAATGAATGCAGGGCTCCACATTTCACAGAAGTCATATATATACCCCCCTTGTACTGTGATTGTGCACCAATCTTGTGTGGTCACTCATGCAAGTTCACCTATCCCAACCTGGGTGAACCACAGCCAAGTTCCAACACTGCAAATAGTCTCAGCCACCCAGCATTCTGGGTAGGCTCCACCTCAGGTTGCCACAAGTTTCATCTAAAACTATATGATAAGAGACTATTCCAGAAGCCCCCAAAGTCCCTAAAAAAAGCCATTCATTGCAAGAATTTTCCAAAGTTGAACCAGCATGATAAGATTGGGTTCCACCAGGCAGGCAATAAGCTAATCATAACATGGGATTATGAGCACGAACCTCAGGTTCTCAACTTGAGACTTGTATGCGCATGATTGACTTGGCAAGATAAGAACGGCCTCAGATGAAGCCCTTTTAGCAACTTCCACATCTGATGCAGCAGTAATCTGATGCATGAATTAACATAGTAGATTACCCACACATCAGATAATTTCGAACAACCTAAGTGGAAAACTACAGCACACAAACGCATGCACAAAAAAACCTATCTAGGACAGTAAAACAAAGATAGTCTGAAGAATCACTTAACGGCCCCCAGGATAATCCTGGTGAGAAAATAAATCTTGCAATCCATGTCAGCACAAAGAATAGAGGAAGTGCGCAATTTGATGGGTGAAATAAACTTTGCCAAAATATCAAATGATAAGGAATAATCAAAGTTTCTGCAAATATTTTTGTCATATAAAAGTGCAGCCTTTCTATTTTATTTTTTTTTAACCCTCCACTGATGTATGCAGGCTGCTAAAGGAGGCCTCTTGACAAAAGAAGAAAGAGAAAGAAAATAAAATTGAAGTAGATTTAAAGTGGACTTAAAACCAAGGTTCTCATCCTATGAGACCTTCCTAAGATGGAGCAGACAGACATTTGGAATAAGATAATGCATTACGCGGCTTGATATTAAGTCATGTATGATTTGGAGATTTCACAAATAAATTTAGAATCTTGTTGCAATCACTAGCATAGATAAATCCCGGTGGAATATAAAGTCATATTGGACAAGCAACCCCAAACAATCTCAAAGGAATATTTAAAAATGTATTGAATAAATATAATAATTTCTTATATTCTTCCTTGGATGAGGCCACCCAAGATAGAGTACATTCTACAAGATCAGAGAATAAGAATAAGCACTATATATATTGAAGTTAAAACAAAGTCTTTGTACGCCATCTTTTAGAATTGAGAAAGATGAGTAAGGGTTTTAAGTTTAACGAGAATTCAATATTGATTCCATTCATCACCCGACCACATTATTCACCAAACTAAGCCATTCATCCCACCATTTATCTCCAATATATGCCGGTTTATCCACTAGAGGATAGAATATATTTATGTGGTGCCATTATTTTATGCCACCACACCATCTCAAAGACAGGTAGTTTCTCCACAGCCTCACCCACATCATCTTTAGTCAGAAAAAAACACAAACTGGTGACCTTTTGTAACTTCTATCTCTGTTTTAAGGTTAAAAGTGTTTCTACTTGAAACTATTTCTACTTACACCAAATGTGCCCTTAATTAACTGAATTTCAAAGATGGCAAACTACCAGAATGTGGCGGTGCCTGGCAGTAAACTAGCCTCCCAATTGGAGATCTTTTAGATCATGCGCCAACAGATTTTTGAAAAAATCATATCTACTTGCAGGGCCGGCTCAACATATCTTGGAGCCTAAGGCAAAAAAATGTTTATGAGGCTTTTTATATTTTTAATATTATCATTGAATTTTTATATAAAATTTTCTGTTTTTGCTTTTATGAAATTTTTACCTAAATCTTTTGTTATATTTTAATTATTGTTAGTAACAAATCTATCAAGAGTTCCTTGTTCAAATAGAATTAAATTTTCTATTCTTCTCTTTTTCTTTTTTCTTTTTTAAAGTTTTGCAGACCCAAATTCATTCTTTTCAGTAGACGTATTTATTAGTTAAAATTAAAAATATTTAAAAATAAAACAAACACTCTTTATCGTTAAGAGGCTTTTTATATTTTTAATATTGTCATTGAATTTTTATATAAAATTTTTCTGTTTTTTGCTTTTATGAAATTTTTACCTAAATCTTTTGTTATATTTTAATTATTGTTAGTAACAAATCTATCAAGAGTTCCGTGTTCAAATAGAATTAAATTTTCTATTATTCTCTTTTTCTTTTTTCTTTTTTAAAGTTTTGCATACCCAAATTCATTCTTTTCAATAGACGTATTTATTAGTTAAAATTAAAAATATTTACAAATAAAACAAACACTCTTTATGGTAATATATAATATAATATTAAAATTTAAATAGTATTAGAAATATAAAACAATAGGGCTTGATTTACTGCCATTCGCAATGAAGTTTCTAGATAAGGATGAGAACTTGAATTCGCTACAACTTCTACAACAAGATAATCTGTAAATTATAACTGGATTATAATATTTTTACTAATATAAAATAAAATACAAAAACATAATGATAATTGCAGGATATTCAATCATAAAGATAAAATACTAATTTTAATGTTGTCAAAAGAAAAAATACTATAGTATTAACACAAAGGAAGAGCACTAAAGAAGGACAAGTCAGTAGAATTAGTATAGGAGAGAGTGAAGAGAAGTCTTATAAAAAGTCCTATAAAATTACGAGTGTAAAAGGACAAAGGTCAAGTAAGTCTTACAATAGGATACAATTTTCATAGTTTGACGGAAAAGTCTAAATCACCGAAAAAATTATTGGAATGGATAATCACACAACTTCACTCCTATAAATAATATTCATAAAACAATATTAAATAATAAAAATTGAATATATTTAAGAGAAAAACCAAACAAAAAATAAATTACATAAAATAAAAAATTACTTTAATAAGATAAGCATTGGATGATAAGAAATATGAGATTGATGAAATTAAATAATTTCTTTCCAAATAGAGAGAGAAAGATAGAGAGATTTAGACTTTAAACTTCTTCTGAACTTCTTTACTTTGTAGAGAGAGAAAGAATTGTTTAGAGTTGAAACTTTTTACTTAACTTATTCTAAAAAAATTGGTAATCATACATGAATTATTTTTTTATTAAATTGGCTTTAAAAATTTTTTTTGCTAGGCAGCAACAACAATAATATATAATGTCTTAAAAAACGAGAGCCTTAAACAATCGCCTCGTTGGCCTAGCATAAAAGCCAGCCTGTCCACTTGTTGGAATGATCAAGGAAAAGAAAATTCCTCATGGCCCAGATAGGAAACTGAGACACCAAGCAAAACAACGTGCCGGATAGGCAATTAGTCAGATGGCTCCAGTCATACGACGAAGCAACTATATGCTGCTTGATGGCTCTAGGAGAACACAGTAAATGACAGAAATCACGTGAATTGGGTCTGGGGGTGTTCATGGGTTGGGAAGTTACACGACACCTGACCTGATCACATCGGGTTGAAAAATTTTGAAACCGCACTTGATTTATAGGGTGATCGGATTAGGATTGGATCAGGTTAGAGAAAAAATCAAATTTTAATGTAAAAATGTCATGTTGGACGGGTCAAGTTAAATAAATAAAGACCCGACACCTGAACCAAATATAGTTGAGTTGGTCGAAATTCACCCGTTATGTACCAATAGGATTTGATTATTTGATTCCTTATTTGCCTAAAATTCAAAATTTTCACCATATAAACAAGTGATCACCTCTCTCTCTCACAAACACACACACACACTCACCAAACTCATACAAGTAGCTAGGGTGTCTACAGTACCAACCTTGTTAGGATAAAAAGGTATGAGGGAATGTGTAGTCATTTTCCTATTCTCTAGACTTTTCGATTCAGGTTTGAGCTTCCTATCTTCTCAGCATATAAATATGACTCCATCCATCACTTTGTCTTTGATTCAAAAGATTTCTGATCAAGTCTACTATAAAAAGAGGTCCAGCACATGCTGGGGAAAAGAAATGGTTGCATTTCCACTCCAATTCCTTTTGTTTTCATTTATTCTTTTTTCTTGGTGTTCTTCTGCAATTTATTGCTTTCTTTTAAATTCTTGTACGTTACTATGTAGGCTGAGGCACACCAATTAAACACATGGGAAGGCTATGTAGATTGGAGGAACAGACCAGCTCTGAAAGGCCATCATGGTGGTGTGCTTGCTGCCTCCTTTGTCCTGGGTTAGTAAAGCTTCTAGCACTGAATTAAGGCACATTTTCATGATTTTTAACTGCAAAAGTAAAAAAAATTCCAGAGAACTTTTCAGAAGTATAGTTATACAGAATCTCTATTAGAGTAAATTACAATATAATTTGCTCAATAAGTAAATAACCAATATGATTTTTCTTTTCTTTTTTTGGGTTCTATTGTATACCTTTAGTTGTGGAGGTTCTGGAGAACCTAGCATACCTGGCCAATGCAAGCAATCTCGTTCTCTATCTGTCAAAGTTCATGCATTTTTATCCATCCAGTTCTGCCAACATAGTTACAAACTTCATGGGCACGGCCTTCCTCCTGGCTCTCCTTGGAGGTTTCTTAGCTGACGCTTTCTTCACCACTTATTGCATCTATCTGATAAGTGCTACAATAGAATTCATGGTAAGAATTTCTATGGAGATTAAGCTTCTCATTCAATGTTGGATTCATAAAATTCATTCTTCCCCAACCAAAAAACAAACAAATTAATAAATTAAAATAATCTACTTCATCTGATATATCTGGTTATTTTCCAGTTAAGTTTACATGGCTTCAATCAGTGCATGCTACTACCTGCAATACTCATCGGAGTTACTAAAATGAGGACCGGGAAATAGAAACTCCATTCTTTCAAAAGGCAAGTTGCACATCAGCGACTGCTAGTTGCACAAGAAGGCAAACTCAGCTGGAAAGGTAGCCTTCAGTGACTAGTGTCATAAGTCGAGTAAGCAAGAACCAACCAGACCCCGCGATCAGGTCCCTTTTCGGGACACCTGTTAAGTAGGGTGCAGCCCATATAAGAATATGACAAACCACTGGACTACCTGTAGGATCTTTCTAGAAGTATATGGACTATAGAGTGACTTTCGTGCAGAGCCATATGCTATAATTTACTACCAAGATTAGTAACAGCAAGCATATTCGCAACCTGATAATGTTCTAGCTAATACAGAAATAACATCCATGTTTTGTGAAGACAATCATTTTCGTCACTGGTGGCAACTAAGAAGCACGGGCATGGACATGAGTGTCAGACACGATACGTGTCGGATACGCTGACAAGATAATTTTAAAAAAATTCAGGACACGACACCGTAGGGACACGGTGAAAAAAATATTTATAATTTTTTATATGTCATATATAAATTTCTACAAAAGAAGTGAAAAAACTATACAAGATAACACTAATTAAAAAAAAAAAACAACACATTACACTACTTAATTAGTAACAAATCATTCACAATTAGTTGATTACATCCATAAAAAATGATAAAGTAACAAACATATTAACAATAAAAAAAATTGTTCTATTAATACATAATACTATGAAGTCATAAACTACAGATAACATTAAAATGTCTTTAAACTTCATTTACTATCTATCATCATCTAATACAAAATCCATAAAGAACACACAAAACAAATTAACTATCAATATTAGTAGTATACAGTATACTTGTTCTTCTTCTTTTCTTCTTCTTCGATTTAACAATTAGTTTTAAAGTTTATAGTTGAACTCCCGTCGTGTCTCTAAAGTATTCAAAATGAGACACGCGTGTCCAAGTCGTGTCCGTGGAGTGTCCAATGTAAAAATAAATAAATAAAAAATCAGACACGTAAAATAAAGTGTCCGACACAAGTCCACGAGTGTCCCACGCGTGTTAGTGTCCAACACGGGTACGGCTCCTCTCACGGAGTGTCCGTGCTTCTTAGGGTGGCAACAAAGGCCTACCCACCATTAATGGTTATTGAGAAAGAAAGAGAAATAACAAGTGTATGCTTTCTATTCTCTTGTCGAATCAAAATCCGCAGGGATTTCTGATAAATATAGATATAGTACATAGTCCACTACCGAGACATGCAATATAGTCATATGAAGGAAATAATTAAATACATTAGATGAGAGGCACAATTTAATGAAATCTAAAAGTCTAATGCAAACAAAGCAAGCAAGATCATGTACCAGTTTTTTCCTTTCATTTTTATCAGTAAAAATCATGTACCAGATTTAAATCTTTTACAGTCCAGAATTTGAGAGACTGGACCCAATTGTCCGTTAAAGGTACCATTTTTGGGCTAATTTGGTTGTTTAACACTTGGTTGAAGTGACCAAAATACCCTTATTTGACATACCCTTATCTCTCTTTCAGAGTCATGAAATTAGATCCTTTGATACACAGATTATCACAGCCATTTATGATATCATTTTAACTGATTTCGACTACTGAAACAGGGCCTGCTAGTACTCACACTGCAAGCTCACTCGGCCTCTCTGAAACCGCCACTCTGCACATCAGCCAATAGGAACACTCCATGTGAGCAAGTTGCTGGCGGGAAAGCAGCACTACTGTTTGCAGGCGTCTATCTGGTGGCATTGGGTGTTGGTGGAATAAAAGGTTCCCTTCCTCCACATGGAGCTGAGCAGTTTGATGAAAGCACCCTAAAGGGAAGGAAACAGAGATCAACCTTCTTCAATTACTACGTGTTCTGTCTCTCCTGTGGGGCTTTAATTGCGGTGACATTTGTGGTGTGGATAGAAGACAATAAAGGCTGGCAATGGGGTTTTGGGATTTCCACTGTGACAATATTGCTCTCCATCCCAATCTTCCTCGTAGGCTCCCCTACTTACAGGACCAAAATTCCCTCAGGAAGCCCTTTGACAACCGTACTGACGGTATGATTACAAAAGTAGTTCTAGTCTAGCTTCATGAATTGCACTTTGGCACCTAGCTAAACGGACCTCTTTCATTGCTCTTTTTTACAACAGGTTTTGGCTGCAGCAATTTACAACACATGCGTATCTAGGAATCCCAACAACACTCTAGTGAGTAAGAACACAAGCTCATCCTATACAACTGATACCAGCGAAGAAGGTCATGCCAAAGAAAATGCACAAATTCAAACGGCAACACAAGACCTGAAGTTCCTTGATAGAGCAGTTGTGAGCAAGCCCTTCCACCCAGCACTAGCTTGCACTGCAAAACAAGTTGAAGAAGTGAAGATAGTACTCAAGATCCTCCCCATCTTCATATCTACCATTATGCTCAACTGCTGCCTTGCTCAGCTCTCCACCTTTTCTGTCCAGCAAGCAGCCACCATGAATACCAAGGTTGGCTCCTTGAGGGTTCCGCCAGCTTCTCTACCTGTATTTCCCGTCCTTTTCATGATGCTCCTGGCACCAGTCTACAACCATATCGTCATCCCATTTGCCAGGAAGATAACCAAAACCGAAATGGGAATCACTCATTTACAAAGAATAGGGATAGGGCTAGTTCTCTCTATTGTGGCCATGGCTGTTGCAGCTCTGGTAGAAATAAAGCGAAAGAGGATAGCAGCCCAATCCAGTCTGGTGAACTCTACTGAACCTCTTCCCATCACATTCCTTTGGATTGCTTTCCAATACTTGTTCCTGGGATCAGCCGATCTTTTCAGCTTGGCTGGCATGATGGAATTCTTCTTCACAGAGGCCCCCTTTAGCATGAGATCTCTGGCCACAGCACTGTCCTGGGCCTCATTGGCAATGGGGTACTACCTCAGCTCAGTGCTCGTATCAATAGTCAACAATGTCACTGGTACCTTCCGGCATACACCATGGCTCTCTGGCAATAACCTGAATCATTATCACCTTGAGAGGTTTTACTGGTTAATGTGCATATTAAGTGGATTGAATTTTTTGCATTACCTCCTCTGGGCTAGGCGCTACAATTACAAATCGGCAAGGCCCGACAATCAGAAGGAAATTCCAGCAGCTAATGAGTCCTCAGAGGTCTAGTTGCCACTGCCATGTTATTTATTTGATCTTGGTCAAACACTGGCTGATTAGGTTATTAGAGATAGTCCAAGGCTTCTAATTACTGGTTCTACTATTATGATTCGCACAAGTTATCTTCCTCGTTGCTAAGGATATTTGCTTGAGTATTGATTGTTTATTACTACAACAGGATATGTAATACTAGGAATACAAATATTCATGTTTCATCCACTTGTCAAAGGTAGTTCGGTCAAACTTTGAATCCTCAAAAATCTAGCAAGTTCGAAGGCTATTATATAATTTGTGTTTGAAAAATCACAAGCTTCCACTTTTTTACAATGGGATTATAATCCTAAAAAGAAGGAAAGAAAACAAGATACATATCCCGGAGATGTACATTGCTTATTCAATGGTTGCTGGTGTATGAAATGAAGTGAAATGAAATAAAAAGTATATATCAAGACATTTGGCTTGTGTCAACCATGTGGCTATAGAAGTTTTAGCAAAGTGTCGGTGTTCAAAGCATATTCACGAACATGGGTACTTTGCATAACAATCAACACGGCAGACACATTGATAGCAATCATGTTTTCACTTAAAAGAAATGAGAATTGATGAGGATGCACAACCATAAGAAAAGCAATCCCACATAAATTCAACATCCAGTGGACAAATGCTAAGCATTATATAGTCACTTCACCAAAATGGGGAATGCAAACATTGCAACAGATTTTGAGTACACAAAACAAGTTAAAGAGTAGCCATCAATCATGAGACTAATGTTTATCAGGTTGGAATGCTTCTTCCCTTTCCACAGGTATTGCACAAAAAATCAATGGTACAGTTATCATAATAATGCAAACCCAAAAATATTATCATCATCGTTATATCAACCACTATAATAAAGTGATGATGAGAACTATGTGAAAACAATGCGGATGATTTACACACAGTTTGTTTAGGAGTTAAATGAATCAACATCCTCACTCACCCCAGTACATCCAGAGTAAAAGGTGAATCAGATCCAGAATGGACACCCCCAACAAGGACCAATTCATATATGCAATACAAAGGGAGAGAAAACCAAAAATGTGTGTGTGTGTATATATGTATACATATATATGTGTATGTGTATATATATATAGAGAGAGAGAGAGAGAGAGAGAGAGAGACCTCTGTGCTGGCATTTGTTGAACGATTGACGAGCTCGGAATCTGAAGAAGGCGCATGAATGATCAGCAGCAAATTGGAAAGTATGAAGCTTCAGTGGGAAAACTGAAGAGTCACCATGTTTGACTCTGCTGCCATTAGAGAAATTGTAAAATCTGCGAATAATGATCTCACCTAGGGGATGTAGCTCAGATGGTAGAGCGCTCGCTTAGCATGCGAGAGGTACGGGGATCGATACCCCGCATCTCCATTTTTCATTCGCCGCTTTGCATTATTTTCTGTAGCACTTTCTCAAATTAACAGAACGATCACTGTAGTGTTGTGGCCCTTGTGGGTAAGGAAGATGAAACCACCCAATGGTTGCTTGCGCTCCCACTTCCTACCAAGCAATGTTATACACATGATCGGTTTTTTCAGGTGACAGAGAAATCATCAAAAAAAAATTTATTTAACCCACACTAATGCAACTTCCACCTTGATTTGAGTATTCTAGAAAAATCAAAAACTAAACGCAGAAGAGAAAACTGAATCAAACCACATTCCGAATTCAAGCTTGAAGTTTGTTTTCAAGACATGATCTCAAGGAATTATATGAATTCAATAAATAAGTCAAAAATAAGTTTCTAAACCACAACATTTGATAAAAAGCCCAGCGGAAGCAATTATATGGCAACTCCATGCATATACATAACTAAATTAGAATTTTATTTTATTCTTGACTGATTTAATGTGTCCAAAAGAAAGGGACTGTAGAGTTTTCTAAATACTTGTTTGAGTTGAAGTACAGGGATTATTTTCTACCACTTCTCCTTGATGCCAAACAAAATTTTGAGAAAATTTTCCTCCATATGTTTTACAATTATATGTTGCAGTCATAAACAATTAACGAACACCCAAAATACAGAAAAGTGCCACTCAATTAGTCTCAATCCGCCTCTTGTAACCCACCCAAAACAACCGACCCAACAAGCAATCCGGCCGCCCCGACAACAAGCGCACCCGCGACTACGACCTGCACCGCCACCAGACCCGCGGAGTCATCAGGTATCAGAACGATGGCCAGAATCGCCGCCACCAAAATGGGAAGCGCCGCCGAGGCCAGCGCCGATGGCGAGGAGCTCGCTGTCTTCTCGAGCAAGCTCAGCAGGCCCAACTCCTCCGCCTTGGAGAACACCCCCAGCTTCTCGATAGACGACAAAGTGAAACCCAACTCCTCTGCTTTGGACAACAGACCCGCCTTCTCTACGTTGCTCAGAACCTTTCGCTTCTCGAGCTTCTTGAACACGTCGACCTCGACGTCTTCGCTTCCTTCGAAGAATATTCCGGCGCCGAACCACTTCTTTTCCCAGTTCTCGTCGTACTTGTTCACCTGCATTAGTGCATAAATCGTTCCCAAAAAGATAGGAACATAATGAGAGAATGCAAAGATGGAAATCCCGTTTGGATGCTTAGAAAATGTTGGATAACAAAATGTTACCAAAAACAAGTGATTGGCAGTATTCTTTTTCACATGTTGGTACCAAACATAAAATATGGGATTCCAAATTATGAGTGGTTAATTTTCCTCTATTTTCTCAGCATCCAAATGAAGTTCAATGGAATTGTCGCACTTGATATCAAGTTCTGCTTTCATAGTTCAGCAACTCGTTGGCTTTCGATGATTTTATCCATTTCTCAGCAAGAAAAGTAAGGGTTTGTCAAATTATCTGCAAAATGACTCATAAGATCGTTTGACTAACGAGAAAATGTATGAATACAACAAGAGAATGAGAATTAGGAAGCCTATTGCCCAGTTTGTTTTATCAGAAAACGTGGGATAACAAAAAGTATTTAAAAGCACCCAATTCTGGATAGAAAGAATGGATTGCGTTCTTTCTATTATTTTCATTGCTTGTGTACACATAGTATTTCAAATTATGCTTCCCTAAGTTTCCCCAGTTTTCTCAGCAACCAAACAGGACGCATTTACAGGTCTTTCAGTTCCAAAGCGAGTTAAGTTTAATAGAACAGTTCCACTTGTAAGCAAGTTCTCCTTTTCATTCTTCAGCAATGCAGTGTTTCCAATCAGTTCACACCCATTTTCTCAGCACCCAAACAAAAGGTATATATTTTCTAAACTAGTAAATATAATTCAGAAGAATTTTGGCCTATTTTCTGCGAAACCAAACATGGGAAAATGCTTGTCTGTCCCAATTGAATTGAATATATTGCTGGAAAAATTGTTTATATACACGTATAGTACCTTCGTTTTGGGTGCCATGGCGAGGAACCTTGGGGCTCTTTTGCTGGGAAAGAAGCGACAAAATCGAGACTTGGCGGGAAAGAAACTGTGCTCGACGTTACGAAGAAGATAAGCAGTTGGCGAATAAGCCATTGTCACCGCCATTGATGAGGGGATTTTCTCAGAATTTCCGGGGGAGTTTTTCTTGGTGAATTTTCTTCGGACCCAAACACCTTTTTCCCTGTGTAATCTTCGGGTCGATAATGTCGACCAATCAAAACGGTGATAGGCTGATAGCCCTATCTGGGCAAAATTACAAGTTGTCGTGTAAATATGGACGACATCAAATTACACATTTACCCTTACAGTTCTTTCACTCACTAAGTACTCTACCTAGGTTTTGGATAAATTTTTGGCGGTTTCTACTTCACACTTGTAGTGACTCTGTCCTACCCGTTGTTTAACATGGCCAGTCTCCCGCGAGTAATTATTTAGGATGACTAATTTTTGTACATATGCAGTTTTTTTGTATATGTAAATTAAGTAATTATTAAATCAAAGATCTTAAGACTAGTGTAAGAAATTAATAGCATTAAAAAGTTTTAAATTTTAGACTTTAAAGGGAGTAGATTTCCAAACAATTCATGCTTATATCATGTGACATTCTATTTAAATTGTGACACGTGTAATATTATTTATATAGTAAAAATTTATAATTTGAAAAATTACTATATAATTAGGATAATGACTATAATATTTCAAAAAATATTATCTCTTTACATATAAAATTGCATAAATAAATCGTCACACCACATAAGCATAATAATGTGGTGTGACGGTCATATCGAATAATTTCTCGTCCCCAACATTGTTGTAAAGAGAAATTATTTAGGGTGACTATGACAGCATGGTATCATGTGTGATATAATGTAAGCGTAGGCGTGCTTCCAAATAATTACAAAGAAAAAAAAAATCTTGTCACTTAAATTTGCACCATGTTTGGTTGAAGAAAAAGGAAGAGAAAGGAAATAGAAGGGAAAAAGTAGAGAGGGGAAGGGAAATAGAGAATGGCTGAATGGTTATCTCTTCTTTGGATAATAAAGGGAGGGAAAAGAATGGGAGGGGAGTATTTATTTTCTTAAGTAGAAAAAGGTATTCTTAAAAGAAAATTGTTATTCTTTTACAAAATTTCATCAAACTGATGTTTTAATGGCATTTTTGTTTAAAATTAATTATGATGGATGTTTTGTTTTAAAGTGAAATATTCTCATTATATCATAATATTCAATACATAATTTTTTTTTATAAATTTTTTAGTTGTATAGCATTATTCTTCTTTAAATTCACTTTTTTATTAAAAGTGAAAGAACCACTTTGTTTTATTTGGTATCGGTCTTAATTTCAGTTTCAATTCGGTCTCAATTTCAGTTTCAATTCTGTTTTTTGTGATCTTGGCGTCAAAAAATTTAAAGACTAGGTTTTTTTGTTCTCGGAAACATAAAAATGGGACCATAGAAAACACATTGTTTTTATTTTCGTATGAAAACAGTTACGAAAACTCAGAAAATACTTTTTTAATAATTTTCAAAACTGGAGTATTTGTTGAAATTTTTTTTGAAAATAAGTTCTGGAACTGACTTTCCAAACACTGCTTCAATAGAAATAGTTTTCCGAAACAATCTTCCAAACGCGATTTCGATCGAATTTCAAAACATGAAAATATAAATTAGAAAATTGAAACTGAAACTACAACCAAATAAATTAAGTTCCCGTCCACTTTTCCAAAACCTTCCAATTTCAATGTTAAACAAAGGTTGGAATAAAAGAGGTTTGACCATAAACTAACTGGCTAGCACAGTTGACTAGAGTTTTTAATCTCCCTTTGAGAGATTTGGAGTTTGAACCACCGTCCCACACTCGTAATCACTTTTGATGAATCCAAAAAAAAAAAAAAAAAAAAGAGGTTTCACCACCCCTCTGACCCTTACTCTCTACTTATTAAACATCCAAATAAAGGGAAGTCGTGCACTTTCTCACAATCCAAACGGAGCTTAAGTCAGTGCATGGTAGGACACGACAAATATATAGATGGTAAAATTCATAATGGACCTTCCTATTGAATTTCTCTCTCTAAATTTCTTAGTGCATCCAGCAAGTTTAGTTAATTTCTAAGGGCTCTATCTTTATACTGCACAAGAAGATTATAAATAGAGGTAATTACAACAACACTTTTTAAAATTATGATTTAATATCATTAAACCTTTAAATTTTAAAATATTAAAAATTGATCTCCTAAACTATCCATTTGTATAAATCAATACCTTCTAGCAATACATTATAAAAAATAATGAAAAATTACTATGTAATTTGTACATGTTCACAAAATTATAGTTTTATATCTAAATTAACTTTCTCTTACTTTAATAATTTTTTAATGACTGAAATGTCTCTTAAAATGATATGTAAATATAGGGACAATCGAAGAGGTAATTTCGGTCATTAGACAATTATTACAAAAAAGAGAAGATAATTTAGGTATAAAATGAACCTTTATGAATATGAGTAAGTCACGTGATAATTTTATTTATTCTCTTAATAAATTGCTAATATATTGCTAACGAAAAGTGTTGATTAATATAAATTGGTTATTCAGATGATCAATGCGTTATATTTTAGAGTTTAAAAGAATATAGTAATACCGAGTCGTAGTTTTTATAGAGTATTGTTATGATTACCTTACAAATACAAAGAATGTAGCATCAACAGTGTTAGACCCCATCAAATTGTCAGTCTTTAATCTTTGTGACAAAACAGAACTGTAGGCATTTGTATTGCTTGAACAACCCAATAAACAAGTTGAACATATTCCTTTCACAAGTTGTTGGATATCCTTTTTTTGCCATTATGACCACAATAGAGATGTGGATGTCTTTGGACTTATTTCGCCTTTCTATATCAATTTAACAATTATAATAAAGGTAGGTAAAACTTATTGCCAGTGTCTGTTTTTTTTTCACTTGTATCTTTGCAATGACAATATCCAAATTGGTGTTTTCAATTTTAAGCCATAGAGCAGTTAATTCTAGCAAAAACCCTGATCCAAAGAAATAGTAATAAATGGAATCCAATTGTGAAAAGAAAAGAAAAGAAAAGAAAAAGAAGAATGATTCCTAGCACTATTGATCCGTGTGTGTGGATTGCGTATGAAATTAAGAAAAAGATGTAGTGGATTGTAATCTATTATTGATTCATGGTACTAAAATTGATTTGATCAATTTTATTCTATCTTCCTTCTTGCATAGTAGGATAGTCTACTAAATGAAACTCTTATCACTGTAGTCCAACTAATCCTAATAAATAATATGAACAAGAGAAAATTAGTAGCCTTGTTATAGAAAATTTGTCCCCTGTTTCATTGCAATTCTTTTTATGGAGAATTATTCCATTTTATTATGTTACAATGTGACCTTCATTATCATTTCTACCTTCGTGGGTTTCATTAACTATTATTTTTTATTTTGTTATATTGGCAAGCACCAAGTATGAGCAAGTATAGATGTCAACTTGATGAGAAAACAGAGTCCACCCTGCTTTTAATAGTATCTGTCTAGGGTTCGCATAATCAAAGTAAGCGTGAGTTATGAGAAAAAATTATAATGTAAAGCATGTTTAAGATAGGATAAAATTTAAGTCATCTCACGTTTATAATATTTTAAAATAACGTGAGTACCTGTATTACATTATATTAATACAAGAACACCAGTTAAAAATATTATGTTTTCTTTTCCTAATTTTCCAAGAAGGATTTTTTTTTTCTTGTGTGTATATTAGTATAATTTGTATTTATTTTTTAAATTTTATGTGAATTCAACCAACCCTTAACCCACTCAATTTGGATCTGGCTAGATTTAGGTGAGACGGGATGACTGCAAAAAAAGTATTAATGGTAAGAAAAAATAACACAATTGAACGAGTTTCGTATAAATTTACACACGTGAGTTTCATAATTTTATGAATCTTTTTTTAAAATTAAATGTAACATTAAAAAATAAGAGTACTTCAATCATTCAACTTGTCACGAAATAAGGCAGGTGTGAGAAAGCTTTTCCCACATTGAAGCTACGATAGGGATAGCGATAGGTTCAGCTAAACCTGTCCCAAATCTGCCTATTGCCATCCCTACAGGCAAGCAAATACAAAATGACCTCAATCTGTGGCTGTGATTCTTAAAATTACCAAAGATTGTTACCTTTTTGTCGTGGCTTGATTTATTCATTTTCTTAATCTTCGTAAATTTTGTCATGCTTATCGTTCCTTCTTGTTTATGTTTGCATTAATCATTGAACTAGGTTGATCTTGATTCACGTCTGCTTCATGTGTAATTTGCTTAAATACCTTCCACACCGCATGACAGCTTCTTAATCCAAACATAAATTCCAATTCAATTAATTGTTTTACATGTTTATGCTTTTATTTAATGGAAAAATCATTGTTCTTTGTGTTGAAGCTTTCTTAGAATCTTCGCCGGTAGCTGTAGGTCCAGCTCACATTGATTAATATCTGTCCATACAGACCCCCATTGACTTTTCTGTTGGTGGAGAAATTCTTGCCCACTTTTGGTAATCTCTATCTTCTTCACATTAAAATAGATATTTTGAGTATTATTGGAAGGATTCTGGCCCTTCATAAACTCCACCTTTCTTTGAGTCGCCCTTACCATTTCACTCCTGTTTACCCTTTCTCAATTAATTGAATTGTAAGTCTCTCTCTCCTACTGGGTGGAATTGGGTTTGTTCTTGTTCTGAGTATTTTGGGTTCTCGTTTGTTTTATAACAAATCACACGCTAATTTGTTTTGAATTTAACAAACCCCCTTGGCTCTGCGCACCAGAAACTCGTTCTGGTCCTGTTGTCACGGGAATTCTTGCTGTCCTTCTTGCTTGAACTGTGATTTTCTCTCTCTACACAGATGCACATGTATGTATACGTACGGTGTATGTCATGTAATCTTGTTATCATGGTGAATTGGATATAAGGTTTGGACGGTTTCTTTTTCTGAATTTAATGCGTGTGTAATAATACCTATAAAGTGGGTTCCGGGGTGAAATTTTTTTGAGGATTGCCGAAACTTCACTTGTTCTTGGAGATCCAAATTGGCCTTATCCATGTTAGTGTTATTGATAATTTGCCGCTGCCTCTTTCTTGGTTTCTGTTTCCATTTCGTTTTCAACCATTTGTTGAGTATTGGTAATAAGTCTTGGCGAAAATTTGAGATTTTGGAATTTTAAAATGCTTTAGGTTAGAGGTTTGGAATTAAGTGTTATTTGGCTACATAAATTGGAAATATATAAATTAGATCTGAGGCTTTTGAATAGTAGTTGTAACTTTTAAATATAATTGTCATATGAACGAAGTGGGGTTTTGCTGATGTTTGGGGAACTACATGAAATGGGTTTTATCATTCCGGGCTTCTTTTTCGTTTGTGTTCCCATAGATAAATTAGGCCTTATCTTTTGAGACTTGTTTGAGTTTTATGTGTACATATGTCTAGACTATTGGGGAATAACTCTATTTCTTTGTGAGGGTTTTTTTTTGTTTTTGTTTTTGGAATACTGTAATTTTAGTTTTGCTGGTATCTCAGATCATGTTCTTATTATCTCACATCATCGCTTAACAGTTTGGATATAAAATATATTTCAATAGGACTATGTCCAACCTCATACAATGAGCATTGATCAGTGTGAGATTATTCCAAGACAAGTATATATATATATATATATATATGACCTCATAACTCATTTAAAGAGCATTGGATGAGCGTGAGATCAAATTATCCAAGTCATAATCTGAGACAGTAGATTGTTTGTCAGCATCATGAGTTTATATGACTCAGATTTCTGGACATCTCCAGCAAACGTTCTAACGATATCTTGTTTTAACGCCTTCTCTAGAGAACATGGGCAATCTATTCTGTTGTGTACAAGTTGATCAATCCACAGTTGCTATCAAGGAGAGGTTTGGCAAGTATGAGGAAGTACTTGAGCCAGGATGCCATTGCCTACCTTGGTTCCTTGGAAGTCAGCTGGCTGGTCATCTCTCCCTCCGGTTGCAGCAGTTGGATGTTCGTTGTGAGACCAAGACAAAGGTCCATCTCATTCCCAACCATGAACTTGATTCTATTTCTACCTCTTTGCTTTAAGGCATGAAGGTTTAATTTATTACATTATTTGTTTCTGTGGGCTGCAAAAATGTTAAAACTAACTGCTTTTAAAGTTGGTACATATCATTCTTCTATAGCATGTTTGTAACCACATTCCTGCCAGTTTTCTTTTTTCTTTTTCCTTGCCTATCTAAAGCATTGAACATCTTCTCATCAAGTATAATTTGAACGGATGATGGTTTTGTTATCAGATGATTTTTCCGGTGGTCAAGTGAGATATTAAATATCTGATTTGTACTTGTGCAACTGAAAATTGAAACGATTGGTCTTTGTGGCATTACTTTTACAGGACAATGTATTTGTCAATGTTGTGGCATCTATCCAGTACCGTGCCCTTGCAGACAAGGCAAGTGATGCTTTCTACAAACTCAGCAACACAAGAAGCCAAATCCAGGCCTATGTTTTTGATGGTACAGACCTACATGCTCGAAACTGTAGTACAAGCATAATTTAGTTTAGAAAATAGATGCATCTTAATTTTAGTACTCTAAAGATTAAGCATTTATAACCTGTACTCAGTTTACCTTACCTTCTCTATCTATTTAGTAATTAGAGCAAGTGTTCCGAAGCTCAATTTGGATGACGTTTTCGAGCAAAAAAATGAAATTGCCAAAGCGGTTGAAGATGAACTTGAGAAGGTAATGTATTTGTATAGATAGGTATTGAACTGATATTGTGAAGCCTGTCCCAAATTGGTTGTAATGCTGCTGCCTTTATAATTGCTCACAGGCAATGTCTGCTTATGGGTATGAGATCGTACAGACTCTGATTGTTGATATCGAACCAGATGAGCATGTAAAGCGGGCAATGAATGAAATCAATGCTGGTAAAGTATACAGCATCCCTCTTCTAGCTTTGCCAAGTATTAGAACTCATATTATTTCCCGAGACTTAATAGTGTGCAGACTGTTTAGCACTAGCTACCACACCATAGTTCTGCAAGTACAAATGGGTAGACTGCATAGTAATATAATACATTAAATAAGGGGTCCCTGCAATTAATGCTTTTGATTGAGAGGCTGTATACTATGTAATCTAATTGAGTCACCTTTTCCAGGATTAAACTTTTGAAGCTAGGAGATTTCCTGGGTGAACAGCTATCAGCTAGTCATTCTTGCATCCCCTGCTTGTTCTTGCCTATCATGCTACTCAATTTTCCATGATACAGTTACTACTGTGGTGTGTTTGTATGGATTTATGGACCTACATGTACTTTTCTTAACTTCACAATATGGTTAATTTTAAAAATGAAGAAAATAATTTGCTGGTTATTGGGAAAAAAATCCTGTCATTTATCTGGACGAGGGCACTTTGAACGCCTGTGGTTTTGAATAGAGTGTTATGGTTCTAGACATCAAATCCATACTTTTCATACTGAGATTGAGAATCTTTTATTGACATCTCTTGCCAAACGGAGCCAATTCTATGAGTCCAAAATGGTGCTATTTCTTGAGCAACTTGATTTTAATTAACCATTTTCAATGTCGATGACTTGTATTTCTCCAGCTGCAAGGATGAGGTTGGCAGCTAATGAGAAGGCAGAGGCTGAGAAAATCCTACAAATAAAGCGAGCTGAAGGTGAGGCTGAGTCGAAGTACCTGTCAGGGTTGGGTATTGCTCGCCAACGCCAAGCAATTGTGGATGGTTTGAGAGATAGCGTGCTAGGCTTCTCTGTCAACGTGCCGGGAACTACTGCAAAGGATGTTATGGACATGGTCCTCGTCACCCAATACTTCGACACCATGAAGGAAATTGGTGCTGCCTCCAAATCCTCTGCTGTATTCATACCCCATGGACCAGGTGCTGTGCGCGATGTGGCTGCTCAGATCCGTGATGGACTTCTTCAAGGTTCTCAGCATTGATTTTCTGTGTCTCAAAACTCTTTTCAAAAGTTCGGATTGAAATAGGGTTTGTTTTTCAAGTTGTTGGGCTTGTTTTGGTTTGTCTATAACTATTACTGTATATCAGAGCTTACAGTTTGTCACAAATGAAGTGCTTAATAGCAAAACTCAGGTTTGAAATTTGATTTTCTGTTTCATCATTGATGTGTGCTTTTATCTTAATACTGTTCCATTAAATCTTCGTCAAAAGTAAACTCTGTTTTAGGTCTGCAGGAGAAAGCAAGTTTGCTTACTGAATTCTATTGCAGTTCCACCTATTATCAGAACACCATTATATCATTGAATCTCTCTCTCTCTCTCTCTGTGAAATCAAGAAAATTCAAGTGGGAAGGAATACTCACCTTGTTTTGAGAAGGTATGATATACCTAAAACCTGACCTTAGTACAGGCACCATCTCATTAGCTGCAACATTTTGCAGAAGTTCATGAATTATTTGAACTTTTCAGTGATCATCAATTCAAATCGAGCAAGAACAACTCTTAAAAGAGACTTTATTGGCAAACAAAAGGATTATAATTAAGATTATAATTTGCTCTAACAAGTGCGTTCACATCTTCTTAACTAGTAAATGTAATGGTTGGAGAGAGGAAAGATTCCTTTTTTGGCAAATTAGGGAACTACTTTCATTCAGCAATAAAGATAAAAGATGCATTCCTACGAAACAGGATCTTCGTTCCATCAATCGACGGACTAGGTGACGCCTTCTCAGTTATCTCTCCAAAAATAGGTCGTTTTATATTAAAACTTATTTTACTGTATAAAACTACAAAATTATTTATTTTTAAATAAATTATAGGTTAACTCATCCAAACTCATAATTTTAATTTTAGCTTACGTATGAACACCTCAATGATATGAATGCGGATCATATATAGTATATTCTTATACCGGAAAATCATAGGAAAACATTACTAGATGAAAAATTCTCCTGGAATACTATTTCCTCATATAATACCAAGACTTCCTCACAGATACATAAATAGCAGTTTTCTCCATCAGAAGCAAAGAATTAGTTCAGTTCATCAGAACAAATGAAAACCAGTCCGTTAACATTTCAACTATTGTCAAAGATTAAGAAGAGATTTCTTCGACAGGACAAATCAAAACTCCAGAGAGAGGAGAGAGGAGAGAGAGAGAGAGCTTCCACTTCCATTTGGTTGCTAACCAACCGGTACCGCTTAGGTCTAGAAAACAAAAAATCTATTCGACTAAAAAGAAAAACTAAATGTGCTGTTTCCTTTTTTGTTTACCTCTATTTTCTCAGCAACCAAACGGACCCGACAAAGAAAAATGAGTGGAAGAGCAAGAGATGATATTACCTCTGCCTTTTTTTTGCCAATGTCATGATAGATAGCTTGACGCTTGCTCATTCTACTTCGAATTTAAAAGGATGTCCAAACTTTTATTTTAGTTTTTCTTGTTTGGCCGGCAAGAAAGTTTTAGATGTTTGAAATGAAGAAAAACAAAAGAGGAAGCTTCCTCACTAGCAGACATCAATGGAAGCTTGCAAGAACCAATTCAACTTTACTTCATGATGTTAGATTATTCTTAATTGAGCCCACATTATTTGTGGGTGTTTTCTAAACACGGGTTGGACCCAAGTTTGGATGAGACAAACATGGTAAGCCCAATAAGGTTGTGATCTATTATACATGAGCTAGTGTGCATCTATTATCAATGTGGGTTGACGGTAATTAGTGTGGGCCTAATTAGCCAATTGAGCCTTTTATGGAAGGGCCCAATGTGGCTAGGGTTTCCTATATATATAGAGGCTAGGTCCTCTCTCTTCCCACAATCATCAGACAGTTTTTCATAAAAATTACGTCATACAGTAGTGGTTACAGAGAGGAAGACCAGCCTCCAAGAAGCCTTGTTCGAGATTAATCGCCGCTCCAAAGAGATTCGTGAAACCATGGAGCAAACAGGTAAGTTTCCGCATTCAGTTTTGTTTCCTGTTAAGTTCCTATATTCGCATATAATCTAAGTCAATATTATGATATGTTTTGAAGTTTACATGTGGTATCAGAGCCTAATATATGTGGATTAGGGACTTATTGTGTGATTTGAACTTGTTAAACTCGATTATGAGTTGTTAAACCCGAATCTTGCATGATTTAATCCGAACAATAGATGACTTCTTTTCAGAAAATTAATAAGGGGCTTTTGTTCCTCTCTGAACAACGAACGTTTTGATATAAAGATCGTAACCTAACTCTATTTGTAGATAAAGTTATGATTTTTTAAAGTTTTGGGTGAAAAACTTGAAATTTCTTGTAAAATTATTGAATATGATATTTTTCATGCATATCCTTGTGATATATTACATATTCTTGTTACTGTATGGCATACGAATCTGTTAGTATAAGTTTTGTACAAGAAAAATTGAGTTTTGAAACCCTAGCCGCCATGGCCAAATCTAGGATTCTTGAAAACCCTAAAATCATGCGTTTTTCACCTTAAAATTATCATAAACATATTTATTGATGTTTAGAGACATTGTATGTGTAGTAAAATAGCAAAAATCTTGCTTAAAATGTCGAATTTGATGTGAAAATCGGGCTGAAAATCGATTTCCAGCGAAACGGGTCTGTTTTGCAGAACTTCGGGTCGGGTTTGACCCGGCGGGTAAGGAAGATGACCCATATGGGTCAAGGGAGGCCAAACAAAGCCCACTCTCGGCCTATGGAGAGTGTGGGCGCGTGAGACATATTTTGGGGTCGGTCAAAAAATGAAAAATGTTCCTCTTGGATTGAAGATTCTAAATATTATTTTTTCAGAATTTTTAGGGACTGTTTGGTATTTTTTAAGGCTAAAAAAGTGCATTTTTTGGCATTTTCTCACAAACCGTGCGCAATTTTTTGAATATTTTTTATGGGTAACATGTTTTCAACCTTTTAAACATCATGGAATATTGTACTCTCTCTGGTTTGATACATAAAATAATAATTGCTATTTAGAGTTCGTTTTTGGCTCATTTTAGGGGGTTTTTTTGCGTTTTCTCGAAAACCGTGTGTACATCTTGGGTAATTTTCTATAGATAACTTATTTTCAACCTTCTGAATCTATTGGTAGTGTGTACTCTCCCTAGTTAGGTCCCTAAAAACTACACTCTCTCCCGTAAGTCCTTTTAGGTGCCTAAAATCGTCATTTTTATGTTGAAAATTGCAAAATATGATTTTATTACATGGCTTAGGCAATACATATATGATCACTGGGTACTTTTGGCTATGTACCCATAAGGATGTGATTGCAAGCATTTTTGATATGCTTGGATGTGATACAGGGCACTTTTACATCAAGTAGTGTTATGACAAGAACTTTGGATTGAAATGGGTGATACTGCCCAAAGGGGTACACTCATTAAATCTGATTTTCTTGCATATGGTATATGACTGTGTCCATTGTGTTATTGCATACAATTGCCTGCCCAAAGGGGGTTATTGTGTGCTTTAATGACAGAGATGTGATTCAGCAGCGGATCCGAGAGTGCCTAACTTTTGAAGTACATGTCTGCCCAAAGGGGACTATTTTTTCAAATGCTTGGGCAATCTCATATGGTGGCTGGCTGGGAGGGACCTCATAGCATGTTGCACTCTCTGCCCAAAGGGGAGACGGCAATGATGCATTGAGACATCCCTATTATTTATACTTGATATAATTACTGCCCTCATTCTACTGATATGTTGCCTCTTTTGTTGCCATGACAGTTTCCTTTGCAATTAACAACAATAACACTACCGTTGTGCTGTTGAATGGTTCAAACTTTAAGAAGTGGAAGCAGGATATAGAGTTTGCCTTGGGTATTGTTGATCTAGATTTGGCCTTGAGGGAACCTGAACCTGCTGCAATCACTGATACTAGCTCTGTTTCCGAGAAGGAGTTATATGCAAAGTGGGATAGATCTAATCGACTCAGTCTTATAGGGATTAAGAGATCCATTCCTGAGCACCTATTGACTGGCCTGCCTGAGACTAACAATGCCAAAGTACTGTTTGAGGCTATAGGACAGAGATATCAAGTATCTAGCAAGGCTGAGACTGGAGCCCTGATGAATGAACTCACGAGCTTGAGGTATGACAGCCAGAGTGGGGTAAGGGAATATGTCTTGAAACTTATTTTTCTCCAATCCAAACTTAGAGGTCTAAATGTTACTCTCCCTGATGATTTCATTGTCCATCATGCTCTTAATAGCCTTCCACCAGAGTTCAGCCAGATAAAGACTGCCTATAACACCCAGAGTGAGTCTTGGACAGTGAATGACCTCATTGCCAAATGTGTCTTAGAGGAGGATAAGCTTAAAAGAGAGAAAACTGAGTCTGCCTTGCTTGTTTCTCATTCCAAAATCACTCCTGGGCAGGGTCATGGGAACCGAAAGAACCATAAAAAACCTAGTGCCAATACCCCTCATAAAGGTCAGGATTATAAAGGGCATGGTAAAGGTCACGGTCAGACCAACAATCCTTTAGGTCCCAATGCCACAGTCAAGAAGGTCATCAAGTGTTTTTTCTGTAGGAAAGAGGGCCACATAAAGAAAAATTGCTATAGGTACAAGTCCTGGTTAGAAAAGAAGAAGAAACAGGAAGGAGGTAACTCACTTGCCTTAACTTGCTTTGAATCTAATTTCGTTAGTGTCCCATCAAATTCTTGGTGGTTTGACAGTGGCGCAACTGTTTATGTTGCCATATCTTTGTAGGGATTCAGAAGCAAGCGGAGGCCAAGTGAGAGTGAGGCCAAGCTTAAAGTTGGAGATGATAGCATAGTTAGGGTCGAGTTCATAGGAGATGCCATTTTAAATTTAGAAACTGGTTTTCAACTTATTTTGGAAAACACTGCTTATGTACCATCTTTTAGACGGAATTTGATTTCTATTTCTTCTTTGGACAAACTTGGATATGTTTTTCAATTTCGAAATGACTTGGTTGATTTATTTTACAACTCCAAAATTGTTGGACATGGTTTGTTATCTGATGGATTATACAGGGTGAAATTAGAACAGGATAATGAGTATGCCTCCTTCCATGTTGAAAATAGTATATCCAAAAGACCTAGAATTAAAGACCAGTCTTCCATGTTATGGCATAAGCGTCTAGGTCACATTTCTAAAGAAAGAATTCAAAGGTTAATTAAAGATAACATTCTTATATCACTTGATTTTGGAGACCTAGACACTTGTGTTGACTGTATTCGAGGAAAATTGACTAAGACTAGGAAGAAAAGTGCAACACGGAGTAGTGGCCTTTTAGAAGTCATACACACTGATATTAGTGGACCTTATTCCTCTACCTTTTGTGGAAATAAATATTTTTTGACCTTTATTGATGATTTCTCTCGTTATGGCTATATTTACGTAATTAAAGAGAAATCTGATGCACTTGAAAAGTTTAAAATCTTTAAAACAGAAGTGGAAAATCAATTGACCAAAAGGATTAAGGTTGTTAGGTCTGACCGTGGGGGTGAGTATTATGGCAGACATGATGTCACTGGACAGCATATGGGACCGTTTGCCAAATACTTGCAAGAATGTGGGATTGTTGCCCAATATACCATGCCTGGTAGTCCTGAACAGAATGGTGTGGCCGAAAGGCGTAATCGCACCCTTAAAGACATGATGAGGAGTATGATGAGTAAGGAGTAAATTTGCCTACATATCTTTGGGGTGATGCCATTAAGTCTGCCTTGTACATTCTCAATAGGGTTCCCAGCAAGTCTGTTCCTAAAACACCTTTTGAATTGTGGACTGGTAGA